>BQNB010011155.1:51577-82152 GCA_026074375.1 Tanacetum coccineum
GCTCAATATAAAAGCTCAAAATATTAAGCCAAAAGAACTGGAAATATCTGTGAGTGCTTTTGATGAGAGTACCTCAATGTGCAGAACGGATATTAAAGTCTAAAAAGGCGGACCCCCCAAAAAGCGGAGCAACGAAAACTCAACTCTAGAAAATTGAAAGACGTTTTTACCATTTGACATAGTAGAGAGAATTTAGAAAACATGATATCATATAAGCCAGATCAGTCTAGACCAGCTGGGTTCGATAGAAAAGTCAGGTCTGAAAGTAAAGCTCTAAGGGACAAAAGGAAATGACCAATACTAACTATCGCCATTTGAACAAAGAACAGGATGCAAATAAAAGACTAATAATACACCCTTCTTGGAATTCCCTTGCTAGTATACACGTTTTGTTGTGGGTGATGTTTTGGGGGTTATGTCACAAACTAACCCAATAAAAGTACCCTAAGTAAAACTTCCATTTCTAAGTTTATCCTAAAACTACAACATAGGGCGCCACACACATGCAAATTTTCAATAATTCATTTCTTAAACTAACTACACTTGTGTAAATAAGACACAACAGAGGGGGATCTAGTGTCTTTATGCAATTGACCCTATAACATTTCACACTCATCCAAGCGCGGGTATTCATTTTTGTTCTCGTCACTATCAACCCCATCAAAACCATGTTCTCTTTACAACCCCGGCCAAAATACCCCGCTCACAAACCACACACTTTCTTCACACCAAGCTTTCCTTTCCCGTGTTTTCTTCTCCTACTTTGTGTAGTCACCCTACCTCGGGTATTTACTTAACTTCCACATCATTTTTGAGCATCACAGGTGGCAACTTCCCATCTTCTGTGAGTTCGAAAACGCTCATCCCAAGAGATTACCAATACGGCATTTAAGATTCATAATGTCACAAAAGATTATCAACAGGCCTTGGATGCGTGTGGACGTGGAGTGTTCTCTCATCTTCATCATTCACCATTTCCCTGATTATAATATTGGGGTAAAGATAATAATAAAAAAAAGCTTAATCACCTTCAAGATAGGGGCGATAAAAAAACAAAAATTATTAAGAATAGGCTTAAAAGTTTTCAAGCTTTTGTCTAACAATTTAGATGCTCTTTTTCAATCTTAAAACGTGTTACATGTTCATTTGAGTTTTCAAAATAGAGAGCTTGAATAGATCTTTCTACAAGTTTCAATTGTACTCTTACGTTTCTTAACTTGTAGTCTTCTACTTTCTTAAGAGCAATAAAATAGTATTGATAGGTTTTGAATTTGTTATACTCAAGTTTTCATGTCTAATTATAGGCAATCATTTATATCAGCATTCTTAACTGCTCTGAAATAAGCTCATCATTTTAGCTTATTCTGTTTTCTCTAGTTAAAACTAAATTTGTTCAAAATGTTGTTAAAGAGCTTTCTAGAGAGTACGAAGACTTATGCATTCATGTTCTACATTCTTAAGTTTTCAACTATTTCCATTTGCGAATCAAAGTTGGTTATTAGATCCACTTTGAGGATAGCAATGGAGGAGAGTACAAATAAGCCAACATCAGCTTATAGAGCTTAAGCTCAGGTTTTTAGACAGGCTAAGGTAGAGCCATTATGGATATTGTTTTAAGGCCACTTTCACATAGTACAACAAGAATATGTACCAACCCTAATAGTCTTCAGCAGACTACATACAAATCACGATCTGTTCAGTTGTTTTCGATTGTGTTATCAATCTCAAATCTACTTAAAACTTCAGCTTTAGAATCACGTTTGCTTATATTGCCTGAATCACTTTCTTGTTCATATTCTTTTCATGAACATGTTTGTTTAGGTTTACTCTATTTGTCTTAAGCTTTCATAGTATTAAAACCTGTATAATTTTCATTTTGCCTTTAAGGTCTGTCATTAGTAGGTCAGCCTAGCTGAGTAACATCTTATTTCCTATTAATAGCTGTAGTTTTTAGTGCTAAAAATAAGCTTAATTAGTTAGTTAAGATAAGATAGATATAAGATTTAGATTTTAGTTTTCTAAAATAGATTTTAAGAAAAATTTAGTTGGGACAGTTTAGGATAAGCAGTGTTTGGGTTAAGGTGTTTTTGACTCTTAAAGTCAACAAGACATTGTCATAGTGCTTTACATAGTTTAGATTTTCAGAGTTATGAAGTTTTAAAGAGGATTTGAGAGTTAGTTTGTAGAATTTCAAAGTTCAAAGTTTAAAAAGCTCTCACTAGCATCAGGACACTTTAAAGTGTCCTGTAATTTTGTAGTTAAGAGTTCTCACAAGCATATTTAGAGAGTACAATTTTTGGTTATGAACACTTAGACACATTTAGTGAATTGGTTTATAAGTTCTCACCTTAGGAATTTAGCCTGCATTTAAGCTTTGGTCAAGTACATCAGCATAAACAGTATTAACTCTGTTAATACTGTTTAATGCTTATCATTTTTAAGCTACTTTTTTTAGTACTTGTAATTAGGTGATAAGCACTTAGCTTAGAACCATTAATAGAACTCCTGCCATTAGCTCAAACATAATTCATACCCAAACAAAACATCTCGTCCTACCCTGGCTTTTAAGTTTCCTTTTTAAGCTTTTAGTATAGCTTAATTGTTCTTGCAAAAGTGGAATTAATAGCAGCTTATACTTCTTGCTTATTTCTTTTGGATTCTTATTTCTAGTTGTTATTTCTAAATTCCTTTTATCTAGGTTTACTCTATATTCATAATATAGCTTATTTTCAAAATTTAAGTTTCTAGGATTTAGATTTAAGCTAGTTAGCTTATTAGGTATTGCTTAACAACAGTTATTAAGCTGAACCTTAGCTTTTTAAGAACAAATTTCTTGTTAATCTAGTTTACTTGCAGCTTATTTCTTTTTAGATATCTATAGTACACATCTTAAGCTTCTTATAGCATCTTTTGGTTTTTATTTTCATTTAGAATTAAGCTAGGAATAAGCAAAAGATTAGGAAAGTTAGAATTTTCAAGAAAAACCTTAGTTTCTGTAACTCAGATTAAAAAGTTAATTTTTTAGCTTATTAAGTAGTTAAAAGTTCAAAGTGCTTTTATTAAAGTTGTAGTGGATAAGCTCAGGAACAACTTTGCTGTTTTAAGTTTTAGCTTATTTTCACTTTTGCAATAAGCTCAAAATTGTTAAGTCGTAGGGTCTGTTGGTAATTTTCAAATAATATAAAGGTTGTCTGTTTAACTCATATGTGTAAATTTTTATAATTACCCTGCGCTACCCTTTTCTTTCATCTTTAGCCATTTCACCCTGTCTTATTATGTTTAATAAAATAGTTTCTTATATTATTGTAAAATTAGTTTAAAAAAAAAGGTTTTTAGGTTGTAAAAAGCAAAATATAAAGGGTTCAATTGCTTAGTAAAAAATGGGCATTTATATACTAAAGATTTCATTTCTGCACATTTTTAGTAGTTAAAAATCATTTTTCTTTATTTTTCCAATTGAATTTGTATTTTCTAGAAATTAAAATAGGTTTTTGGTAATTTCTTTTTCTTAAGAAATTCATAGAAAATAGAAAAATAGTTGGAAAAATCTAATTCTTTTTGTAATAATTTTCTTTTTCATTCTAGTATTTTTGAAAAATAAAAATAGAATTTTAGTGTTAATTTTTAGAAAAAAGTTTATTTTTAGTAATTCATTTTTCTTTAAAAAATCATATAAAATTCAAAAATAGCTAAAAAATTCTAATTCTTTTTCCTAAAATTTTCTTTTTAAATTTGTGATTTTTAGGTATAAAGTTTGTTAGTATTAGTGCTTTAGATTTTAAATTCTAGTTTTAGCTCACGTTTTTAATTCACGTTTATTAATTTTTCGTATTAGTTAAACGTTTTTAATTCTTTAATTGTTCTTAGTTTAATTGTGCTATTATATTCGTAGTGTAATTCAAAGTTCAAAAATCCTTTATCCATTCTTGACTCGAATCCGAATTATTCCCGAATTTCAATTCACGACTTCGTTGGGATACGACCCGAGAAGAAAATACTTCCCGGTTAAAAATATACGTATTGTGTTTTCTTAAGTGAGATTTTTCCCTTTTATTTTCTCTTGTTTGAGAAGTAATTGGAGAGAATTGTCACGGGATTTATACTATACATATATAAATTTGACTAGTGCTTACACACGTTATCATTTACATTTAAAGTGAGACAGAGGGAGTAATATTTATTATTTGATCTTTTTATCGATATTATAGAAAATACTTGAAAATATATACATATTTAAACGTATTTTAGTTTATTTATCAAATCTAAGTATATATATTATTTATTATTTATAAATAATATGTTTTCGTCCTTTTGTCGAGTTTTACAAAAATTAGTTTTTGTAAATATTTCTAAGTATAAAGTTTTTACGAAAATTCGGCATGGCCCGTTTGTATATATCCGTTTTTCAAAGTCATAGGCTTTTATTCAAAACACTATTAAATATATTCCACATTTCACAAAAACGCCAAATCTCTACGTTATATCTAAAACTAGTTTGTACGAGCTATACATCACTTAAAGTCTATATAATCAAAACGTTTAGAATAAATATAGGTTTTATAAATATTTAAGTTACGATATTCATAAGTTTAATTTATATGTTCAAAATAAGTAATAAACCTTTATCAAAATAAGCCGAAAGTCCGATGGACCCTTATTGGGCTTTTAGGCCCAATAAGCCTAAACGAATGATTCAAAATGCAATAAGACCAAAACTAGTCCGACAAGCAACCCAATAAGCAAATAAGCAAATAATAAGCCAAGATAAGCCACCAAATAAGCCAAGCCGTGGGTTTTAGGCCACGGGTTGGGCTTGGGTGTTGGGACGAGGCCCACGAAAGGGAAATAAGCCCACTCGGGCTTATTTATTAAGCCCACTCGGGCTTATTTATTAAGCCCAATAAGCTTAATCCTTTATAAGCACTTAAATAAGATATGAAAATAAGTTGGAAAAATAAAACAATACCCAAATAAGTAAAAAGTTCAAACCTTTATGGTTTTTTATTGTGTTCGACGTATATATATGCCTAAATAAGCCATTCGAGCTTATTTATAAGCTAAAAATAAGCTATAAGCTTTTAGAAAAACATGTCTTTATAAAAGTACCACCACGACGACACAACTAATATTTCCTTGGTTTCCTTTTTATCATTTTCGAACCAAGCATAAACCCTTTTGGTTTAAAAGCTTTGATTTTTATAAAACGATTTGTACAACTAGCTTATTCACATAACAAGGATTAATGAAGTACAAGAATATTATAGAAAAGATGAACTTACAAAGATGATGATTAGAAGATGATCAAAGACTAAAGAACACCCCAAACGATGTTCTAAATACCCAAATAACTATACGAATCAACCCCAAATAACCTTTATCTTCAAAATCTTGATCAAAGGTGAAAAAATATGTGTGTGTGTGTGTTCTTAGTGGTGAACGAGAAAAGAGAAAGGAGAGGGAGAGTTTGTGTGTGTGTTTTTCTTGAGAGGAGGATGGAAATGAGGTGAATGAACTTGGATACAATTTAAATCCTCCCAAGAATGGGATCCTAGATGAATAAAAATATCTAAGAACATTTTAGCAAGTTTTTAGGAGATGTGTTGGAGTGAGAGGGGGCGGATGCCAACAAGGAGGACAAGGGGGGTCTTTGCAAATTTTTGAATTTTTGGTTCATGCATGAGGGATCCTAGGGTGCTAGATATTTATTCATGCATTGATATTTTTAAATTATCGATTACGCAAAAACTGAAAAACGTAAAATAATAAAAAGAAAATTCTAAAATTTTGAATATCAATCTGAAACGTAAAAACGTGACCACTGACGAAAGAACACATTAAATGGCAACCCGGGAAACTTCCGGTAATGAATTCTCAGATATACACGGGTGAACTCCCTGATTTAACGTAAAATTACACGTAATCATAAAAGTCAAACTAGAGTACGAAAAGTCAATGACGGAAATCCAAATTTTTTTACGGGGTGTTATATCCTTTTCCCGTTAGGAAAGCTTTGTCCTCAAAGCTTAAGATGTGACGTTCGGTGCAGTTACGGATTTTGCAAATAAATGCGGGTATTTCCTCTGGAATTGGTCCTCGTGTTCCTAGGTGAATTCGGGACCTTTCCGCGAGTTCCAACGAACCTTAACGATCGGGATACGACTTTGCTTAAGACGCTTGACCTTACGGTCCATGATTTCGACAGGTTCTTCGATGAAGTGAAGCTTATCATCGATGTGGATCTCATCCAACGAAATTACGCGTGCTTCATCAAATAAACACTTCTTCAAGTTTAATATGTGGAAAGTACTATGGAACATGTTGAGTTGTTCTGGAAGTTCGAGTTGATAAGCAACGGTTCCGACCTTGGCGAGAATCTTGAAAGGTCCGATATAACGAGGGTTTAGCTTTCCCCGTTTGCCGAAACGTATCACCCCTTTCGATGGTGATACTTTCAACATGACCTTATCTCCCACTTAAAACTCATGGGGCTTTTGCCTCACGTCAGCGTAACTCTTCTGACGATCACGAGCAGCTTGAATTCGGCTCAATGCATCTGCCACCACGTTCGCCTTTCCCGGATGGTAACGTATTTCGCAGTCGCAATTACTTAGCAGCTCTAACCATTAACGTTGCCTCATGTTCAACTCCTTCTGATCAAGAATATGCTATAAACTCTTGTGATCAGTGAACACGGTGCACTTCGTGCCATATAGATAGTTTCTCCACATCTTCAGGGCGAACATTATTGCTCCTAATTCCAAATCGTGTATCGTATAATTCTTCTCAAGAATCTTGAGTTGACGAGATGCGTAGGCTACGACCTTCTCCCTTTGCGTCAAAATGGCTCCTAATCCTTTGTGCGAGGCATCGTAATAAACCACAAAGTTCTCACTACCCTTAGGTAAAGCCAAAATCGGTGCGCTACACAACTTGCGTTTCAGCATCTGGAAAGTAGTTTCCTCCTTTTCTCCCCAATCAAACTTAATGCTTTTCTGAGTCAACTTCGTCATAGGCTTGGCAATTTTCAAAAAACCTTTGATGAATTGTTGGTAATAACCAGCAAGACCTAAAAATGATGAATCTCGGTTGGAGTCTTGGGTGACGCCCAATCCTTAATTTACTCAATCTTAGCAGGATCAACGTGAATGCCTTTGCTATCAATTACGTGACCAAGAAATTGCACCTTCGGAAGCCAAAACTCAAACTTCAAAAACTTGGCATACAATTCCTCCTTCTTAAGTAATTCCAATATTAACTTAAGGTGTTCTTCATGATCTTCCTTGCTCTTAGAGTAGATCAGAATGTCATCAATGAAAACGATCATGAATTTGTCTAGATACGGCTTGCACACCCGATTCATCAGATCCATGAATACCGCCGGTGCGTTGGTCAGTCCAAAAGGCATTACTTGGACTCGTAGTGACCATAGCGAGTCCTAAACGCCATCTTTGGGATGTTGATGAGGTGTCATTTTATACACTTTTTCAGGGTTATTTAACCCCCAAAATCATGTGTTTATGCCCAAAATAGGTACTTAATCGTTCCTTTTTAGGTATTTCTCATTTGGAAGACATTTGGATGAATTACACGTGACTTGGGCTCATTTAGAGAAGAAACGGACGAGATTACAAGCCAACACCAAGACTCTTGAAGATTTGTGCTCACAGAGCCTGGAGATGGCGTCACAATCCATACACGACGCCGTCACAACTCATCCAGTGACGGCGTCAGCCCGCACCGACTCAAACGCGGATCTAGAAGATTCATTTTACGACAGCGTCACGATTAAAACGCGACGCCGTCGCGTCGATTTTCTTATATATACAAACCCGAATTTAGGGTTTTGGGTGTGTAACTTTAGAATAAAAAGAGGGTACGAACCCTAGTTCGTTTAGCAGCTGTAGGAGATGATTTTAGGGCCTAAAAACCCTATTGTACTTCTTCCAATTCATGTTTTAATCAAGTAAGGTTTACTTAATCATTCAATATGTCTATGTGTTGTTTGATCTATTTTTCTTGCTTTATCCTTAACATGCTTGGCTAAACCTATTATTGTGTTTATTTATGATTGTATTGTAAAATAAAGAGGCTAGTCGGTTCAACGGGCTTTTGATTTGTAAATAATATTGTCCGTAATTTCGGGCTAAAGCCCAAAGTTTAGCCAAGCCCGACCCGTTAATGAAAGCCCATGATCCAACAGAAGGCTATGGTGATAAATATCACCTTCACCACACTTGGTGAAGGGTGTTGGTTACATTTTCACTTCACTTGTAACTTTCCAATTCTCTCTGAATCTAAAAGTTTCTCTCCTACAGATTTCTATCTTCTTATTTTCTAGCATCTTGGTATAGATTATAGTTGTGTAATGGATTAAATACATAGGATAACAGTTATAGTTAGTGCTGGTAGAACAATATTAGTCTTGGTAGTATTATTCTTACTACGAGTTGATAGTATAGTTAGTTAGTGATAGGGATATGCATGAGATATCCTAGGAAGTGATAACACTTATCACTTTAGCTTTTAGCGAGTCTTAAGGAAACAAGTAGTTAGGGTTTCATGCGTATTTAAGAAACCTACGGTGATAGATGAAACCATCGATCAGAAAAACACTTTTATCATTAATAGAAAAGATCCATAGAGGATCATTGTTTTTAGTAATTCTTTAACTCTGTTGTTTATATTCCGCGTAAACAATAGTTTCATTTGTTAGAGTCTCTCTTAGAGTTGCTTGTGATTACATAAGTGCTCTACAACCTCAACAGGCGTGAAGATCTATCTAGGGCTGGACCTATAACTAGGGTTCGTCCCTTTCATTTACTCTAAACATACACACTTAAAACCCTAAAAACGGATTTGTATATATAGATAAATCGCTGCGACGGCATCGCGTTTTAATCATGACACCGTCGTGAAAGAATATTCTAGATCTTGGGTTGGGTCGTGCGAGCTGACGCCGTCATGAAATGTTGTGACGTCGTCACTAAGAAGGTTGTGACGGCGTCGTGTAGAGTTGGTGACGCCGTCTCCAGCTGATGTGAGCACAATTCTTCAAGAGTCTTGGTGTTGGTCCATAGTCTTGTCTGTTTCTTCTCCAAATGAGCCCAAGTCACGTGTATTTCTTCCAAATGCCTTCCAGATGCTAAATACCTGAAAAGGAACGATTAAGTACCTAATTTTGGCATAAATGCACGATTTAAGGGGTTAAACGACCCCAAAAAAGTGTATAAAATGACTACTCATCACAAATATATGTTTTTCAACCATCACGACCACGATATCAAAACTAACAAAACCTTATCCTTCTTTTATTTCTATTCAAACCAAACGCACCCTTTTATAACTTTTCGCAAACTTTTTATTTTTGATTTTTACAAACGGGTCGTACAACCAACATCTATGCATCATTTAACACTCAAAAGTACAAGTTAAATAAAAAATTATAAAACTTACAAAGAGGGTTTCAAAAGAGCGAGAACAGAAGTGAACCGACTACCCAAAAACCATGATCGTAAATTATTTCTTGAAGTTACTTAGCATTTTTATTCATCTTAAAAATACTTTTCCAATAACTTAGAGTATTTACTTGACATATTTCCACGCTTTATTCCCCAAAAACTCATTTGGACATTTATGGACGTGTTAGGACTTGTTTTTCGGCATTTCTTATAATTCACGGGCCAAACCACCCAAAACATAAATAACATAATAATACACTCTAAAAAGGATTATTATACACCATAAACCATAAAACACCTCAATCTCATAGACCCATCACCGTCAACACGGTACATATTCTAATAAAACTGACAAACGCCAAATAGTCGAAGGACTAATATTAGAATATTCAAAACACAGAAAGGGCAAGGGTTACAGTGATAAACAAGGTTTCCCCGATTCTTTACACAAGTAAATATAGTATTGATAGTTTTTATTACCCGATTTAAATATATCTTTTGACATTTGTTTAAAAGATTCTTTCATTGCATCTATCGCGGGCACCGCTAAACCGGATTGTACAACCAAGTTAATGATGTGTGCAACACATCGACTATGATAAAATATGCCGTCCATTTGTGGACTGTATTTTAATTTTAGTCTACCAATTGCTTTTGTATTGTTGCTAGCATTGTCCAACGTAATTGACAAAAAAAATTCTTCCAAATGAAAATTGACAAACACTTTTTTCAACATTCTAGATAAAGCAAGTCCCGTGTGAGGAACCGGAAAGTCTTCGAATGCAATGTCCCGCTTCATCATTTGCCAAGTTTCGGGCTCAATCCAATGTGCGGTAACACAAAGGTACGAACCGGGCAAACCATGAGGGGCGGACCAAACATCTGTTGTTATGTTGACACTAGCATTTAAATTAAGAAAACTATCTTTTACTTATTGTTTAGCCGCTATCCATAATTTCATGGCATCACGTTTTAGAGTAGTGCGACTTACATGGTTATACTTTGGTTGGAGATGGTTTTGAAACACCCTCGTCATTCGAGTGTTGTCAAAGTGGTTGAATGGTAAGCCTTTTTGAATCATCAAACCCGCGAATTGTTCACGAACAACATCCGGATTGTACACAAAAAGACTCACATCTTGAGACATAGACGATTGGCCCGCTTCCGGAACCGTCTTGAGTGCTTCACAATACGAAATCGTGAAATGATTCCTCAAGGTCGAGTTGGATCCCGACGCCAAAAAATGAAAGCAATGCTTACATTGAGCCTTTGTCGTGTTATCTGACATCTTGCAAAGGTTGAAGTGTTGCCAAACTTCGGGGTTTCGGGTGGTTGGTTAAATTTGAACAATCGTCGGTGTACTTGAAGAACCAACACCGGTGGTAGCTGAACTGGATTGAGTTGCCATTAGTGAAAGAAATTCAGTTTTGCTTTTAAGAGTGTTTTTTGCTTATGATTGTGAATTATGAAAGTTGTAATTGAACCAATACACAAACTTTCACAATTCACAACCCCTCTATTTATGCTAAACATAAAATGGCAAAATGGTAAATATTACACTCAAAAATTCAAAAAAACGCTCCTCCTCGGTCCCCACCCGTTTGAAATTCAAATTCGAATTTTAAACAAAACTCCCGCTCCAAACCGGTTAACCGAAACCGATTCCAAAACCCGGTTCCATAAACCGGTCCCCGAATCGGTCGAACCTTCGAAATCCCGAACCGGCCTAACCTTCGAAATCCCGAACCAGTCCCAAACCGCCGGTTTGGCCAAAAACGGACCGATTTTGATTTTCGATTTTTTTCGGTTTCGGTTTTCGGTTTTTTTTGCACCTCTAGTGTGTGTGAACTTAAATTACTGTAAAAACCCTCCTACTCTGAAATAGGGGTGAGCATATGTACCGAGAATCGAACCGGAACCGAGAACCGAACCGGAACCAACCCAAACCGAATTTTAGAACCGCGGTTCGGTTCTGGTTCATCAATATTTCAAATTTCGGTTCTCGGTTCGGTTTGGTAACCGCGGTTCTCGGTTCCGGAACCAAAGAACCGCCCGACTTTCAAATATATGTGATTTTTATGAGATGTTTGGTTTCTTTACGTGATACTTCAAACATTCATCGTGATTTTAATAGTTTAACACGGTGCTATGGTTCCATCCTTGTTGCAACTTCATGTTTATATTTCTTCATGACAATTACATTAACGCATAATTCAAAGATTCATACATTTTGGTTCTTGGAAAGAGTCCCACGGCCGGAACGGTGAAGGAATAGCGTCCCGGTATCAGGTAAGGGGCGTAGATGTGTGAAACACATAAAGAATATTGAGTTTTTGGATTATTTTTTAGAGATTAGCGGTTCCAATCGAGTAGAACCGAAATACCCGAACCGGACCCGAGAACCGAACCGGAACCGAAACATGCTCTCAGTTCGGTTCTCGGTTTCTAAAATATATGTTTTTTGGTTCTCGGTTCTCTCGGTTCCAAATCGGTTCGGTGCGGTTCCGGACCGAGCTCACCCAAATAAGTCATGTACCCTTCTTTTTACATACAAGACAACATTAACCTCATTTCTTGAAATTGAAATTGGAAACGCGCACACATAAAGCTTCCCTCTACAATGTGTTGTGACGCATTAATCTCACCATCATCATCTATATTATTAACCAAAAAGCTTCAAACTTCGTTTCCCCAAAAAATTTTAATCAAAACCCCAATTAGAAAATTAAGGGTTTATGCATATGTGAAACAAAATGATTCAAAAAGATGGTCACTTCAAGGGATGACAGCTCTTGTTACTGGTGGTACTAGAGGAATTGGGTACATTAACTATTTGGCTTTTCTTAGTGCTGCATATATGTATTTTTGAGGGTGTTTGGGAATGCTACTTATTTTTCTGCTAAGTAGCTTAAAACTAAATAGTGTTTGGGTTTGCTTTATATTGTTTTATGCTAAGTAGCTTATTAAGGGCTGCAAAACTGTTTAGGTTAGATATGAGGGTAAAAATATCATTTCAATCTTATCTCATCTCATAGGAGTATAAGCTCATTGAAATAAGCCACACTTGCTTACTTAAAACTGCCGAAAATAAGTAGAAGCACAAGGACTATGGATTATCCGAACACTCTGAACTGCTTATCAGCTTAAAAATATGCAGAAAAAAAGCATTTTCAGACACCCCCTTAGTTTGAGGATTAAAAGACTGGTCACATACTTTATACCTTTTGCCACTTTTTTTCTTAAAGTTTGGGAAACTTTAAACCTATACGTTAGTGCTAGTTGTGTCACGCAAAACTGACGCAAGTGGTTGTGTGGAAATACACTTGGTAACCGGGATTTTTATATATCTGAACGCCAAGTGACAGATTGGATATCAGGAAGCTGATATGCGTTTAAGTGATGTGGAAGCCTTGATCATGCAAGTATTTTTATTAGGTAACCGGTTTAACTTAATGTCATGATGTTAGATGTTTTTTTAGGATAATATATGTGGAAGGGTATGTTTGGCAAAATTAGTAGGAGCAATTTCAGTCTGCGCAATTAGCAGCACTGGGCAGTAGCTGTCTGTAACAGTGATTATTAAGTGTAAAATGACATAAAAGCTAATGCTAACGCTAAATGCTCCATCAAGTAGCATTTGAAAAGTAGTGTTTTCTAGAAAAAACAAAACGCTAAACGGTCCTTGCCAAACGAGCTTTCAGTTTTCAACGCTGATGTATAGATATACAAGTTTCTAGTTCGTGTACTTACATATACATTATATCCAAAGTCATGAAAGACCTAAACTTTGACTTATGATATCAAACCTAGTAGTTTTTTACTCAACAATTGATGCGAATAGTTTTTGTATGTAACACAGTTATTAGTTTGAAGTAAATCAATGAACTATAACATGTTTTTGCAGTTTTTATCTTATTAAACTAAATCATATCACATTTTGAGCTTTTTGAACAAAGAAATCCCAATTAAAATCAATCAAAGAATATCTTTTCCGAATACTGTATTTATATGATTGATGTGTCCTTTTACAGTTTTACAAAGACTGGTTTTGATATATAATAGCGTGCAATTGTGGAGAAATTGTCTGACACGGGGCTATGTACACAACATGTCTTCGAAATGAGTCTGACTAAATAGCTGTATGAAGGGTTGGTGGATAGATGGTTTTCAAGATCACTGGTTCAGTAGGGGATGATCTATTGGAGATGATCGGGAAAAGTAATGAAAGATTGTTTCAACTTGTTTAGTGAAAGCTTCACATACTTGTAACTTTTTTCTCTTCTTTGTTGTTAATTGTGGAGGAATATTGTGATGGATATTTCTAATAAGGAACATGATAAAATTAACAGCTTTCATGGCAAATCAAGTTTAGACAATCTTATATAACCCACCACCCGGGTAAAACAGATGTACTCAGAGGGTGTTCGGGATTGCTGCTGATCTGCTTATCTTGTAAGCATACAAACAGTTTTAAGTGTTTTGGAAAAGAAAACTATATGGCTACTTATTGCAGAGTAAATAAGCACTTATTATTAAGTATGTTAATATCAGTTAAACAGATAGCAGATTAAATTCAGCTATCCAGAACACCCCCTTAATTTGTAAAATTTTGTGGTCTACCTGCATAAATTTCTAGTAAAGATGATAAAGTTGGATAGTGATCGTTAATGGGTTGACATGATTGTGAGTCCCGTTTTATTTTTGTTTACTTAATTTATCTTTTACAATGTCAATGTTACATCATCAAATATCGAATACTATGGTATGTTTAGTAGATCACATATATTTATTTTAATCGTAAATCTTATTTTCACATTATGAAATCTGCTTTGTAATCATAAGAATAACTTTTTGTAGTGTTGGATCATTGTATCAGTAGGTAAATAATGTTGGGACAAATATTCGGAAACCTATGGTGGAATTAACACCGGAAGAGTTCTCCATGCTGATGTCAACAAATTTTGAATCTGTCTTTCACATGAGCCAACTTGCACATCCGTTTCTGAAAGCATCAAAAGCAGGCAGCATAGTGTTTACTTCATCAGTCTCAGCCTTTGTCTCACTTAAGTCCATGACACTCCAAGGAGCCACCAAAGGTAACTCCCGAAATTGTTTATGATATGAATGCTTTTTTATCACAAAAGTATGATACTTACGTATTGTCAATCCACTTTTAGGAGCTATTAATCAGCTTACAATAAATTTGGCTTGTGAATGGGCAAAAGATTGTATCAGAAGCAATGCCGTTGCCCCTTGGTATATCAAAACCTCCATGGTTGAACAAGTTAGTTCCTCTTTGCTTCCTTGGTCTTAATGACTTTTCAATTGATATGAAGACACATGAAATAACTTGGGGTTATAATATAGGTACTAAGTAACAAAGAGTATGTTGAAGAGGTTCTTCATTGCACACCACTTGGGCGACTTGGGGATCCAAATGATGTCTCGTCGCTTGTTGCATTTCTTTGCATGCCGGCTTCATCATACATCACAGGGCAGATTATATGCGTTGACGGTGGGATGTCTGTAAATGGTTTCTACCCAAAAAATGGCTAGGTTTCTCTTTGTAATCTTGTAATTTTTTACTTTGGGGCAACTGGGCTGGGCAAGCCTTCTTATTTCCAAATTTGACAATGATGATAGTGATCATTTCACTTTTATCATAACATGTTGATTGTTTAAAATGATCTCATTTGTTTTACATTTAAACAATCTGCTCTCTTTCTCACATAGAGAAGGTGAACAAAGACTAAGCAATAATGGGTATTATTGTCGAAATATGTATGTGCATTGTTTTCTGCATACATAGTTATATAAAGTTGTTTATAATCCCTTAGGCTTAGTGTAAAAGGAGGTTTTTCCCATGCGTTGGTGACCTCCTAGGAGCTTTGTCCCCCCACCACGCGTCCATCGCAAAAAGGGATAAATTAGTCGTTTGATCAATCGAGTTGTGTGAAAGAAAGAAAAAAAAGGCAACGGTCATCTTATTTTTATTCACACTTTCAAAACACATTCTTTCTCATTATCATACTTCTAATCCCCGTTACGTTAGGCGACAAAAACAGTGGCAAAAACATATTAGCCCAAAAATCTAGCCCAGCATCACTAATTGCCATGGCCTAGTTCTTTTGTTTTGTATCAGTTTGGGCTTGGGGTTATAAATACTTTTGGTATAGCATTTGCATTCACAAATATTAATTGAGTTTGTATGCACAAATATCTTATACTATTACAAAGTATTTATGCCTTTATAATTTTAAAAGTATCTACATATATAATACAAAATCTATAAATTAATACGTATATATTACAAAGAGCATGTTGTGGGCTCAAGAGCATGTTGGGATTACGAATAAAGTGAGCCCTATATTGATATGTTCCAAACGTGAATACGATTTTATAAAAAATATCGAACTTTAATATACGTTTTTAAAAAGAAAAAATATATAAAAAATTTCAACACACATTCTACAATATATTATGGAGCATGTTTTAATTTTGTTCTTTTGTGCATTATGGACCAACAGCCTATATACGGCCATATATTATGACTATTTGTTGGGCTTATACCCTTTTTGCTTAACGATTCACATGTTACTCACAAAAAAAATATTTAAAAAAGTGATACACTGTTTTGTATCAAAAAAAAATTAGTAACAAAAAAATTACAAAAATAGCTCTCAAATTCTCACTAATTACGACTTTTTTATACAACAAGTTTTCTTTATCAATATGTAGCAAATATGTGGCGCACTTTTAATGCAAATACAAGCCTTTAAATTACGACCAAAACGGGTCCAATATTGATACGCTTTAAACGTGCGTACGATTTTATAAAAAAACATTAAAGTTCAATACACGTTCTTATAAAAAAAAATTAATAGCCTTTCTTTAAAGTTTCATAAACCGTGCTGCCCCGCCGCAACGCGCGGGTTAAATTCTAACTCGTTATACACATTTCTCATTTGTCACAACAGAAGGATTATGAACACTTCATGTTTACATCTTCATATGAAGAAATCTAGAGTTTTGAAAAGACACCAACGACATACTATATGAATTATCGTGGAGAAAGTTGTTAAAAAATTAAAAAAAAGCTCGTTACCACTAATCACAATAAACGAGATTAGTGCGATGTTGTTCATGATCTTCTAGTTGCCGCTTACTTTTAAAAAAACTCAATGTATGCCAAACATACAGTCCGTACGCGGTTCCAAAGGAGACGATCACTATATGCACGCATTGTTCGGAATGTGAGTGATCACTCTTCATATTTTCAACTAGATAATAATTGTACGAAAAGAGTTGATATTTTCGCATTTATGAAGCGTACCTCTGCAATTCGTCAACTGACATACCCCTCCGTTTTTGATACTCTAGATGAATATATGTAATTTTATTTTATTTTAACGATTGAAATAAGAAACATAACTCTTAAATCATCTTCATTTACATATTTTCTCCGTTGATCATATTATTACAACCATATCCTTGAGAATTTTGACTAAAAACATCTTCATATTAAACTAGTTGGGTGCCCGCATATAGCGGCGACGATAAATATTTATATTATAAAAAGTATTGATTGGAGTATATATTTTTTTAAGATGCGGGAAGTTGACGTGTTTCACTACTCGCATGAGAAACCATTGTAAACCCAAATCTTCCCTCAATTTCCTACCCGCTTACTGAAGTCTTTTCGCAACACTCCGAATGTATATGTTTTCGGTGTATGTTTTTGGTTTTCCATAGCTTTCCCGCAACATCATAGTGACATCATCACTCCTGCATGCACAACAACCCTCACACTCTCTTACCCGTCAAATAATCTTTCCATAAGTATATAATTTGACGATTCAAGTTTGTATTGATTCAAATTAAAGTTAAAATTGTAAAGAAAAATGAATTAAAATAAATAAACTCATTAAAAGGTGAAAAAAGTGAAGGTAAAAAAAATTATTTAAATAAATATTGAATTAAAGAGCAAATTTTCTAAAAACATATGATGAAATTACATAATAAAATTAATACTTAGTTAAGTTTATATTTAAATTTGAAAGTGGATGTGGTTTTTTAAATGAAAGATAATACATGTCACTTCAAAAACTATTTATGAAAAATGAAAAAAAGAGTAAAAATCTTATCTTTTTATCTTAATTTTTAATAAAATTAAATTATAAATACTTTATATAATAAGTATGGATTAATTTATTTTCAACCAATAACCAATGATTTAAGATTTTCTTCAAGTATGTAATCCTTCTAGCCTCTTGCTGGTTTTCTAATAAAAGTTTTGCCGTTAAAAAAAAATGATTTAAGATTTTCTTCAAGTATGATGTATGGAAAAAGTATAATTTAGGGCTAGCGACGCAGCTTGTTGCCCCGTTTACCTTTCACAACTATGTAAATAATATTATTTAGAGACTCTTGAAGATTCATTTAAAGCAAACATGCGAGAAGTTACTTGAAAACTTTCAAACATTACATGTGTTTAAACATCCGTAAGAATGCTAGGTAACATAACATGATAACCAAAAAATCAGTTACATCAGCGTTACGTTAACTTTAACATTTTAACACCAACATACCAAAAAGCCCTTGTAATCATAACATCCTGTAACACCACTCTTTTGAGACCCACCTTTTTTTTCTATTTATTTAATCAAACTAAATATTTAATCATTTAATAAATTTATAAATTATAATAAAATAAAAATTAAAACGAAAAAAATGCATTGTAAATAAAATACAAATGTGCTGGGCCTCATATTCACTATCTAACTAAAATAAAAAAAGCCTTGTCCTTTTGCTTTTTTCTACCTCTCAACACTCTCCCTTCTTCTTCCTCTCATGCTCTCGACACACTAGAAACATACACAAAAAAACCCCACAATCAACACATACACACACCACAAAATCATTAAAAACGAAAAACAGAAAAAGAAAAAAAAAAGGAAAATGTGTTACAACAAACGTTGGTGGGATAACTCCCAGCCCAACGTTGTTGGGTTTTTGTCGACTCGGGTATGGTAACGCGGCTCAACGACGATCCACGTAAGCATAACACCCCCTCACGTGATCATACCGAGAGCTCTAAGATAAGTGGTTTTAAGTTTGAAAAATTTGTCGTTCAAAGTAAGATTTAAGTTAATTTTGATACCTATCTTTATCAAGATACTAAGAAACCAATCCCGCAATTTTAATCTTCATTTGGATCAATGGATAAGATTAATATCAAACATTATTACACAAAAAACTTTTTCATTATTTTTTTTCAAATATTAATATCTCTTAAACCGTTAATCGTTAAGCAAAAAAATATACAATCACGACGAGCATTTAATTATCTTTCTATAGATGACACTTTGATATATTTTCAACAAACTTTTTTTTTCGTTTTTCTCAATTTTTTACGCTTTTTTTTCGTTTTTTCGTCCTTGTTTTTCTTTTTTCTTCGTTATTGAAACTTGCATGAGAAATTACATGTCATTAAACACTAATTTGGATATTTTAATAAAATCGCATGTGATTTTTCCAACACGTAATCTCAGTCACATATATAATTTTTCTCACACGTGATCTCAATCACATATTATGATTTTTTATCAACTGTGATTTTTTCACTTGTCATTATAAAAGTTTTATAAATGAATTACTATAATTTATAATATCACATGTGATTTTATTAGAATATTCAAATTAGTTTTTCATCACATGTAATTTATCATGTAAGTTTTAAAAACGAAGAAAAAAATGACGAAAAAACGTAAAAAAATCAAAGAAAAAGTTTTTCTCGAAAGTATATCAAAATGTAATCTATATTGAAATATCATTAAATGCTAGGTCGTTACGTTATAATTTTTTGTCTCTAACGTTTTCGATTCATGAATTATTTTAAATTATAAAAGATATGTGAGATATTAAAATGTTTTTAATCTCAGTTATTGATTTAATTTTATATGAATGATGCTATTCAAGAAATTTGATATCCAAAATAAGTCACTTCTCAAATTATATCTTTTTTAAAATATTTATAAAAATTGTTACAAAACACAAAATATATAGACTACATAACCCTTGTTGGGCCCTTGTACTGTCCAGGCCCTTCACACTTTTGGTTAAATATTTTAAGTTTATTTTACTTGAAAATACAATATTAAAAAAGAAACTATAATTATAAGCTACGTAACCCTAGTGGGAAGTAGGGGTGAGCATACGGGACCGGAGACCGGACCGGACCGGAAAACCGAGACGAAGTATTTCAGAGTACGGTCTTCGGTTCCGGTCTCGGTACCCAGACCAAAAAACCGTACGGATCTATGCCGTGTAGGACCGGTCCGGACCGAGATCCGACCACGGACCGGTACCCCCAACCTCCCCAACATAACCGACCCGGAAACGGACCGTACCATTTCGGCTCCGGTCCCTCGGTCCGGCAATTATAGACCTACCACGACTGTCCACGGTTCCGGTTCCGGTCTTGGCCGGTTCCGGTCTGGTCCTTGGAACCGTGCTCTCCCCCTAGTGGGAAGATTCACAAGAAAATAAGATGAAAAATTATCTTCATCATCAAACTGTAATTATGATCTGCTAAAAAAAATCGGTAATTATGAATCGTTGAATAATTTGAATTGACTTTAGCGGAGATAGAGTTGGTAATCTACTTAACTGACCATGATTATTGGCTTAAAAACAACACCTTAACTCTACCTATTTACCAACCATTAGCAAACTAACTATCTACTACTAGTATATGTCAATCTAAGCTGATTTCTACTTTTTTATTGATGTAACTAAGTCGGATAGATTATTTAGGTGTAAAATAAGATGGTCATAGACAAAGTGTTTTTTTCACCAAGATTTAGTGACGAACATCTAAATATTGCTTAAGGTAACCATTGGTGCAACCGGGGGTGTACTCGATCATGTTTTATACAAGATCACGAGGAACTTCTCTCATTTATTTGCACCAAAAATCAACCGAGAAAGATTGTTAAACATTATTATTGATTCAGTCTTTTAAAAATTGGAGGCTTTTCACAAAAGCATTCTCTTTCCCAACCCAAAAAACTTGTACGTTGACAGGATACAGGCCAAAAAGATCCGAGACCAAAATTATTTCTTGTGAAATTTGAAATTAAAACTTCATATTAAAGCATGCTTCGCTGCTACACACATATCTATATCTGTATACACTTATACGTAATGCATTTTAGCACTTCCACTCACTCAAAAAAATTTAAAACTTCTACCAAATATTTTCTAAACATTACTTGTATAACTAAATTTATATTAATGCACAAATACATAAAATTCAACAAATATAATTGATCTTAAAGACCAAGCACTTAACATGACCCAATGTAAACATAACTTAATGAGAAAATTATGGTTCAAGCCAATCGTACACATGTTTTTGCCACCACTTGGTCATCCATGACCCCTTGTTCCATTTTGTCAGCTCTCTGCTCTTTCACTCTTACCTCTTTTAGTTGAGGAAACGTGTCCAAAAAGTGCCACTTTTATTGGCCCATAAATCTCTGGGTGGTCACACCACTTATTAGAAGATATTACCCAAATAACCTTATTGAACTCTTTTTTTTTGTTACACGTCGGAAGACTTTTACCGTGCAGCCTCATATCACGACGGTGGCTCTACGGCTGGCGAATGATTTGATAGTTTTTCATCGGGAAGGTATAGAAATCTATTCCCTATTTTTTACTTTAATCTTTTATGAAAATTCCAACCTCATTCAAAATCTTTTTCACATAGTAACACACACTCACAACATTTCCAATCGAATGCAATGGTAAGTTTTTTTCCCACATATCTATAATTCTTCACATAGTAAACCGATTGTAATGGTATAGTATATTGATATGTATATCTAAATTGTTGGTACTGGGTAGGGTTGATGTTTTAGTTTAGTTTTGGTATTGTCGATTTGATTTAGTTTAGTTTTTGTCACACCCCCAGACGGGGCCTGGACGGAATACGTGTCCGGAGGCGTGACTTTATTGAGCATCTCAAGTACAAAGCATAAAGAACGACCTCTAAGGGTACGTTTTGAAAAATAAACACCGTTGCAAAGTTTTAAAATAATAATAATAAGTTTTACATCGATTAAATTTAAAAGATTCAAAGTTAAAATGCGGAAGCTTAAATAAGTTCAACAACGGTATTTAAAGACATAGATAAATCTCTGGTAAACCGGTACAGGCAAATAGACTTCACATAAGTCAAGCAACAGCATCCATGCTAAGCACCTGAGAAAAACATGCTTAAAACGTCAACATAAAGTTGAGTGAATTCATAGGTTTAGTTCAAACGTTGTTATAGTGGACCACAAGATATCAAAACGTATGCGACAGTTATAACAGATACAACTTCACATAAAAAGTATTTACGTTGCACTAAGCTCATGACACTGAAGCTAATTACGCAAGATAGCATGTACATTGCTATAAGTATTTGTTTGCCCTTCCAGGTGTCCGACCAAAGACAACCTAACCAGTACGACATGACATATATCCGTTTATCGGGCGCCCCGTGGGTAGTGAGCGCTACTCACCCGGATAGGGATAATTAGTCCCAATAGATCTATTTATTCATTCGCGCTCCCTCGACCGGTCCTCCAGTCAAGAGATTGACAGTTCATGATAGTTCGGGCAGTAGTGGTCTAAAAGCTACTTAGGCAACACGTAAACAGGGAAAATCTCACGTAAAGTACTTGTGTCCAGTTTTAAAAACAAGCAATGTTTCTCACCCCAAGTTATAAAACATTTAGTCAAAACGAGTAAAAGAGTGGGGCTATGAACTCACCTTGATGATAAGGTAAAGAGTACACGTCAAAAGTAGGGTCACTCGGAACGAACAGTGGTACACGGGTATGACCTAGAAGAATACGGGTTTCTATTTAGTCTCAGAAAGTTAATCGTAGGTGGTTGATGCATGAACGTCTATTATTTATTTTTGGTAAACGTTATCTGTGCATTAAAAACATTAGTGATCGGTTTTCATAAAAAGCCTTAAGTTGTAAGTAAGTACGCATATAATATTATATTAATTATATAAATTTAATATTATATTATTATTATCGTATAAATAATCTTGTTATTTATAATTTGACGTTTCTCAAATCGTTAAGTAATTTAATCAAAACATTTTATTATTTATGTTTTTCTAAATAATTTCTAAGTATAATATTTTTACCAAAATTCGGCATGACCCATTCGTGTTTACTTACTTTTCCAAAGTCGTAGACTTTATCCAAAACCAATTTCAAACCACTAGTTACATTTTACACCTCAACACAATCACTTTTCATTTAAAACAAGTCCAACGAGTCACAACAACCCTTATTGGGCTTTTAAGCCCAATAAGCCTCTTTAATAATAAAGTACGAATTTAATAAGTCCGATATACTAAGAAGATAACAAATAAGTTCTAGTTTCATCGATAAGCTAATACAAGCTCATGATAAAACAAGACAAATAAGTCGAACCCATAAGCTTATGTAAAAGCTTGGGCCGTGGGTTGATGTTATGGGTGACGTGGGCTTTAGGCCCATTAAGCCTTATTTGAGCTTATTGGTTAAGTCAAATAAGCTTAATGTTTTACCCTTCCAAAAATAAGCTAGAGATAAGCATATAAATATTAAAGTACAAGAAATAAGCTTGAGGAATATTTCTTTATGTTTTCTATATCACACGTGTATATATATGTATTGAACAAGTTCCAAAATAATCAAACTAGCTCTCAAATAAGCTCATAACATAAGTCGAATAAAATAAGCTCAAAAGTACAAATATTATTACATGAAAATAACCACGATCACAAAACTATGATTTCCTTGTATTCCTTTTTATAATTTTCAAACCATGTGTATACCCTTTTAGGGTTTATGTATTTTCAAAATCATTCTTTTTACGAATAAGTTGTACAACAAACATTTATGCATCAAGAAGAGTAGAAAAGTACAAGTTATTTGAGGATTTGAAGACTTACAAAGAAAAATGATTTTTAGAGATGAACAAAGATCAAGAACAACCCAAACGTTGTTTGTTTTATACCCGAATGATCTTAAATGACCAAACCTTCAACTTGTCTTCAAATGTAAATGATCAAAGATGGAAAATATAAAGATTTTGAGTGTGTGTGTGTGTTGGTTCGTGTGTTTTAGGGAGAGAACAAGAGAGAAAATGAGTCTTGTGTGTGAAATGAATACAAGAAATGAGAAACATCAATATTTAGACAAGAGTTTCACACACCAAAGTGTGTATGTATGTTTGTGGTCACGGCATGAAGATACAAGGGGAGGGGGACCAAAATGATCCACCAATCCTATGGTTTCTTGGTACAAGGTTGTTCCAAATAAGATGGAAGTTTTTTTAGGCATTTAAATGATCAAAATGGCATCTCTATGATGCATATGTATGTTTAGACGTGTAGATGAGCCACAAAGGGGGACCAAAATGGTCTTCCTATCAAAATCCACTTAGTACTAGTCCTTTATTCATATTTTATGCAAGTTTGTCTAGAAAATGTTCAAAATTTGAATCCAATGTATGTACATACATACATAGCCGGTTACATAAAGACCAAGGGGGGACCAAATAGCTTCCAACATTCTAGGAAAGCTAGTGCTCACTTATGACTTAATTTCCAAAGGTCTTGCATGCATTCACATAGTATAGTTAAATTCCACGGAAAACGTAAATAATGAAACGAGTAACGGCATCACGAAAAATTATGAAATTTTAAATATTGCTTAAAAACATAAAAACGCTGCTATTTCCAAAATACTACAACGTTTGGTGCCCCGGTTCGCTCCCAGTGATGATTCTCAGATAATAACGAAACAACTTCCCGGTTAAACGGTAAATCTAAACAAAACTTTTAAAAATTCAAATTCCTAAACGAAAACGGTTATTTTATTAAACAGAAATTCTCGGGTTGTCACACTAAAAACATTTAAACTCATAGCATCATTTTCACCCCAAGAAAACATAAGAAAAATGGGCTATGAAACTCACCTGATTGCTTTGCAGCTTCCAAAAACACTAGCACAAATCTAAACAACAAAACAACACGTGTTACATGCTACTAAGCCAAAAGCTTAAGCACATGTAACAATCATATGATGGATGTCTAAGGTGTTTAATTACCCTCATGGGTCACCCTGACACCATGCCCATCATTAACCAATTCGTTTACACACTTTTTCAAAGTTCTACCGTTTACCCGAAAATGCAGAATTTTAGTGTTACTTTACCATTTTCTAAACCATACCTACTGACCTTTATAAATTTTTCCAAAAATCACAGGTTCAATATCATGTGTTTACTATCCCTTTGATTTTTCCACTAATTTATTTCCATCCTTAAGTGCCCCAAATAAAATCAAACTTTTAACTACTCAGTTTTGGATCTGATCGCACACTAAAAAGTTTGGACCTAAAAACCATACTTAGACTCCAAATCAGAAGCTCTCCTTTGGGGGATTTTTAATAGACACATAGAACTAAACTCCTGTAGGTTGGCTAATCCTAATTCAAATTTTAAGTGGGGGTTTTACACCTCGTAATCTGACCTAAATCTGACCCGAATTTACTGCTTTGACAACTTTTCTCGTAACCAACATTTGAATGACTTCCCGACCTTAAAAACTTTCGAGGCCAGATGTTCTGGAAACTAGACTCTCTGAGCTACATCATAGACACCCGAAACTTGAAAAATCTATTACCATCATCGACATAACAGCCGAACAACACAGCCTTAAATTCTGCCCTAATCTAAATCAAGTTCTAACGCGATCTAAACCCTAACGAATACACCCATATGATCCTAATTAAACCCTAATCATTGTAATATGATTAAACATCATTAATTTACAGATTTAATGAAACCCTAATTATCCATCTTAATAATTGTTACATGGATTAATGATTAGAACTAAACAAGGAAGATGATTTGTACCTTAAACTCTTGATTCTTGAACACAAAAATCCCTAACTTGAAAAATAATTTTTCTCTTCTCTCTTGCTCTTGAATTCAGCCGATTGAATGGTATGGGGAGTTGAAAAGTGATTTAGGGATAATAAGGTTTAGTATTTATAGGATTAGAGTCCAAGTTTGAGTCAAATTTGTTTCCTTTTTTCCTCCAAAACCCATAACCGGCCGATCTCTATCCTTTTTTTTATTTTTATTAATTACTTAATTATTTGCATTACCTTAAGTTTTTATAAAAACCTAAGCTTATTTGAGTATACCTTTTTGCGTAAACGCAATTTACTAGACTTTTAAAAAAATAAATAACTTTTCATTTTTATTAAACCTAACTTTCCAAAAATAGAAATTTCATTTCTTTCTTATTCTAACCACTAAAGCCTATTCATACCTAATTTTACTAACACATAAGTACAAATACGTAATAATACTTACACCATTAACGCAAAAACACCAAAACCACCAAAAGTTGTTTCCTTGCCACCAAAAGTGAACGAAAGGAACTTAACCAAATCCATCACCAATCCAATCCCAATGAGACAATCACACTCAATGTATTGATTACCAACTCTCACATAATCCACATAACGCATATAAACACATAAACTATACATTACAACAAATTCATAAGTCACCACTAATGTTTTGACTAACCTGCTCAAGTCATGGTTGTCACAGTATCCCCTCCTTTAGGAAATCTCATCCCGAGATTTAACCAAAAGGTTCAACTCTATCATTACCAAACAATTAATCGAGGATACTTATCTTTCAAATAGTCCTCCCATACCCATGTTAACTTAAAGTTACACTTTGAATTCCAACTAACTTTCACATGATATCTTACAGCTAACAACTTTGCCTGCCCATAAAAGGGTGTGGTATATCCTATATCATAACACGGGGTCGATTCTTGGATCTGGCTAGTTTCTAAAGAGCGAAACACTTAAGAGAGAATATCTTAGAGAGAGAAAGTGTTTTCTATGAAATGAAATAATGAACTAGCTTGCCTCTTCTAAAGTTGGAAGAGGCTATATATAGTACTTACAATATACCGGGTATTCGTACCTGACTTAAAACCGAAAAACGTACTATTAACTATTAAACTACGAGCTATAATAAACAGTAAAATACACGGGGTGACCGAGTCTTTTTCTAATATCTAACAATCTCCCCCTAAGGGAGGTTGATTCATGGAATAGTATATATATATATATAATAACACAAATGCAAATCTCAACCAAATGCCCTTAACAAAGGCAAAAGGTCAAAATCCACACAAAGAGATTAAATATATAAGAATCAATGATAAAAAGATTCCGGAAGAGATATTCCCGGGTCGTATGTCCCAACGAGGCTGCAATTGAAAATAATCCTGGTTTGATGAGAAATTGAATGATGGAGAATATATGATGGAAACACTGATATAATTACAACTAAAATTAATTAAATAAAACCTAATTTAATCTACGGGAAACAGATATAGGAAATGGGGATCTTAAAAACTACGGGAAACAAAATTAGTTATAGGGAAATCCTAAAATTAAATCTATACTAAAATACGGGGAACAGAATCAGGTATCGGGAAACCTAAATATTAAAAATTAAGAAAATAAATGCTAAATTAAATTAAAAATCAAAATTAAATTCTAATTAACAGAAAAGTTTGCGATGAAACGTAGGTAGGTAACCTGTTCAATCCTAAAAGAAATAATCATATCTCATATGGTGTCGTTGGTACTTTCTAATTCTTCACTGCCTCACACTAGCAACCTTAACACACAACTTCTCTTTTCTCAGTAATTCTAACACTAACTTTAAATGAACTCCATGCTCCACTTCTTAACAAACGACACTGGTGCTCCTTACGGAAAATGACTAGGTCGTATGAAACCCTTGTCTTGCAACTCTTGAAGTTGTTTAGACAATTCTTGCATTTCCAAGGGTGCTAGACGATATGGAGACTTCGCGACTGGCGTCGCTTCAGGAACTAAATCTATTGGAAACTTAAACTGTCATTGGCGGAGTCAATGACAAGTCTTGCTGGAAACACATCATAAAATCTCGTACGACTCAGAAATATCACTCAATTTCAGTTCATCTACCTTTGGCGTTCATTAAGGTTTTTCAAGACTCCTGTGAGTACGTTCACCTGAACCTGAAGTATCTCATCACCTTCCAACGGTATCCTAACCACCTTCTCACGACATACTTTCGCAAACTTCCTCTTGGACAACCGGTCCATTCCCATAATTACATCAAAGCTTCTACGACTTAACAGTATCAACGAACTCTAAGGGTTACGAACAATCGAATAGAAACAAAAAACGAATAGGTTAATGTCTAAGGCTAGAATACATATAGGGGATTCCACATAAGCAAAATAGTCGTGATCAAATTTACATAAGAAACCTTGAAAGAAAGGATTACGAAGTATGCATCGAGTGAAAACGCAACGAAAGAAAACCAACAAGCTACTACGAACAAAAGAACACATAGAAAAAAATTCAATACTAAAGACGGAAATTCTTAAACCAATTTCGACTTTACCCGAAAGACTAAATTAATAATGTTTTATAAAAATCAGTTTAAATAAGAAAGTCAATTTTAATTATAAAAAATCATTTTTTAAATAATAATTAAAATGTCTTAAAATGTAATCATTGAAAAATCATTCTGGTTGTCATAAAAAATCCTAGGAGATGGTTTATCTAATAGGTATCGTACCTTACCACTAATGAAACACTTAAAAACACTGTTTTTTATAATAAAATGAAAATTATTTTTACAAAGATCATTTATATACACAGTTTTTTCTCTAAACACCAACACAATACTCCCAAAGGATTTTTGATAATTAACATCAATAATAAAATATGTTACACATCAAGGACAGCATAAATACCAAAAGGGATCATAAAACACCGTACAGACTCTAACTAAAACGATTCTATTGTTTGAAAACAAAAGAAAATACCAGAACCCATATACTCAAAATAAAATCAAACGAACTCGTACAAGAAAACTCATGCAAGATGATACGTACCCAAAAGAAAACGTAAGGTCTTATTGAAAATAACGATCAACAGAGCAAACTTAAAAGCATCAATACTAACACATCACCAACGGGTTATGAAAACCAAGTGATATACAACCAAGGGAGTAATGATTCATACTAATATGTTAGAAACAATTAGTGCTTAAAAGAAACGTTTGATACTCATACGAGTAATCAACGTAACGAAAGAACTAACAAAAAGCGCCTATATTCGAGAAGAAGCATATTCCCTAACACCAATATACATCGATCGTCGAATAGGAAAAAATCAGTATCCTTACTAACAAAGTACGATGAAGGGATGCTAAGCTTAGACTTAGGAAATCCGAACAAACAACCGAGCAAACGAGCAACCTCTATAAAAGCAATACTAGGTATTCGCAAATGCTAGATAGAAGGGAAACTTACTATCAAGCAAACCAACTAACATATCATCCAATTTCGGTAAGAGAATATTTCCTACCATACCACCATCCTTATCATGAATACACATATCAATAAAAAAGAATATTACACTACATCTTACACCTAACTCAAATAAATGTAATCATGGTCACAAGTCTAACAGTGTAGTTCATTATAATTATGGTTGGATCTGTTAGCCTTAATTATATTAAGTCAAACAAGAATATTATCGGTCTCATAAGTCAAATAGGTCTTGTTATGTAATAGGGTATCGGGTATCTTCGGGCTTGGTTTGTAATCTAATGTTGTCCATGTTAAGGGTGAAAGCCCAAGTTTAGCCAAGCCCGACCCGTTAAGAAAGCCCATGAGCCAACTAGAAGGCTAGGGTATAAATATCCCTTCACCACACTTGGTGAAGGGTGTTGGTTACATTTCATTTCACTTGTAATCCTCCAAACTCTCTCTAAGCTAATCTTCCTTTCTTGTTTCTCTCTCTACTTTCTCTCTCTAAGATTTCTTATTTTCTAGCATATTGGTATAGATTATTGTTGTGTAATGGATTAAACTAGTGGGATAACATGTGGTATCACTCGCCAAGGGGTGTTTAGTGTTTGTTTTGTGTTAAATTCGTGGGTTAGTTGGTTATTATTTTTTTTTTGGTTCGAAAAAGCAAGGAAAAAAATCAACTTAGATCTTTGTTTTACGTGGTAAAAAGTGTTAATACTGTACTTGTAAGGCTTAGATCCAATTCTTGCATCAATACTAGGTGATTAACATCATTACGTAGCTTACATGAAAGTTTTGAATTTTTCTTGGCTGCGTTTTGCCTATCTTCTGAGAGAGGTGTTCGTCGTTGCGTTTTGATAATATCGTTGCGTTTGATAATTTTTTGTTGCCTTTGATTAGACTCTTTGCGTTTTTGATAATATCGTTGCATATTTGATCAGACTCGTTGCGTTTGATAATATTTTCGTTGCGTTTTGATCAGATCGTTCGTTTTGATAAGATTCGTTGCGTTTTGATCAGACTCTTGCGTTTTTGATGCATACATCGTTGCGTTTTTCACAAGTAGAAGACCCTCACCTAAGGCGTTTTGACTAAAAGAAACTGCCCAATTAATTCTTGATTGCTTTTGACCAGACACATTGCGTTTAGAACCCAAGAACGTGCGTTTTAGACCAAGAATCGTTGCGTTATTGACCAAGAATTGTTGCGTTTTGACCAAGATTCGTTGCGTTTTTTGCTCAGACTCCGTTGCCGTTTTGATTAGATTATTGCATTTTGCCTGAGACTCGTTGCTTTTGATCCATATTTGAGCGTTTTGCTCATACTCACCGTGGTTTTGGTCAAAAGTTACTACTGGTTTTGCTCTTGAGTTTTATCTACAAGTTGAGATTTGCTCCTGCGTTTTGTCCATTGAAAACCTATGTTTTGAAACCCTAATCAAAACACCGTTTAATCTATTAATCAGGTGGTATTTGACCGAATTTGGGAATCTATTAATCACCGTTTAATCAAAACATAACATCAAGACAAACAAACTTCAAGGACTAATTACAAGGACTTTGGACTTTAATTCGGACTACAAGGACAATTACTCAACACAACAAACACAACCAATCAAACCAACAATCAACTTAATCATACTT
>BQNB010011156.1:0-70867 GCA_026074375.1 Tanacetum coccineum
GTGAGATGAAAACGATCACTACTCGAAGTGGTGTTGCTTACGAGGGACCCTCGATTCCTACTAATCATTCTCCTAAAAAGGTAGTGGAACGAGAAACCGAGAAAACAACTTATAAAGAGCAAACAAATTTCCAAGGAAGTACCGCTCACATCCCACCTCAGGTTAACCTCATTCCGATTCAGAAACCCGATGTTCTGAATACTTTACCTAAGCCGAATATTCCATATCCTTCGCGACGTAATGATCAAAAGTCCCGTGACAAAGCTTCGAATCAAATGGATAAGATCTTCCAAATCTTTCAAGATTTGCGCTTCGACATCAGTTTCGCAGATGCTTTACTTTTGATGCCAAGATTTGCTCCTACGATTAATAGTTTGCTTATGAATAAGGAAAAGTTGCTTGAATTAGCTAAGATACTGTTGAACGAGAATTGCTCGGCGATGCTCCTCAAAAAGCTTCCCGAAAAGCTTGGAGATCCTAGCAAGTTTCTTATTTCATGCAATTTTCTGGGAATGGATGTATGTCACGCCTTGGCCGATCTTGGCGCAAGCATAAATCTTATGCCCCTTTCCATTTGGAAAAAGTTATCCTTACCCGAACTTACACCAACTCGGATGACTTTAGAGTTAGCAGATCGATCCATAACTCATCCTAAAGGACTCGCTGAAGACGTTAACGTTAAAGTGGGAAAGTTCCACTTTCCTATCGACTTTGTTGTTGTCGATTTCGAAGCCGATCCTCGAGTTCCTCTCATACTTGGGAGATCCTTTTTGAGGACCGGTCGTGCTTTAATTGATGTTTATGGAGAAGAAATAACCATTCGGGTTGATAACGAAGCCGTCATTTTTAATCTAGATCAAACCACGAGATACTCCTCTACAAATGATAAGTCGGTAAACTGAATTGACATCATTGATGAAGTTTGTGAGGAGTATGCTCCGGGATTGCTAGGATTCTCTAATAATGATTCTTCGGGTGGCAATCCCACCCCGACGTCTGAGCCGTTTACTTCCGAATTCATTTTGGAAGAAATCGAAGCTTATCTTAAGGACGATTCGATTTCCATGGAAATTGATTATGCCGATTGCGATCCGGAGGAAGATATTTGTTTGATCGAAAAATTGTTAAATAATGACCCGTTTCAACTCTCTAAGATGGACCTTAAACAAAGTGAAGTTACCAAGGCAAAATCTTCAATTGAAGAGCCTCCGGAATTAGAATTAAAAGATTTACCGTCTCACTTGGAATATGCTTACTTGGAAGAAAACGACAAGTTACCAGTGATTATTGCAAAAGGTTTAAAAGATGATGAAAAATAAGCTCTCTTAAAGGTGCTTAAATCTCATAAACAGGCCATTGCTTAGAAAATCACCGATATCAAGGGTATCGACCCTCGTGATGGAGGATGATTACAAACCCTTGGTTCAAAGTCAAAGATTGGTTAACCTAAAAATTTACGAGGTAATCAAAAAGGAGGTCCTAAAACTTCTTGATGCCGGAATGACTTCTTGATGCCGGTATGATTTACCCGATCTCCGACAGCCCATGGGTTAGTCCAGTGCATTGTGTTCCAAAGAAAGGTGGAATAACCGTTGTTGCTAATGAAGAGAATGAATTAATTCCGACACGTTTAGTTACCGGGTGGAGAGTTTGTATCGACTATAGGAAGTTAAATGAAGCAACTCGAAAAGATCATTTTCCATTGCCATTTATGGATCAAATGTTAGAAAGATTAGCCAGAAATGAGTTTTATTGTGTAATATGGATTTTCAGGGTAATTTCCAATACAATAAATGCCCAAGACCAGGAGAAAACTACTTTCACATGCCCGTATGGAACTTTTGCGTACCGTCGCATCTAACACCCCCAAAATCAGGTAGCAGCGGAATGGTAACAATGAGGTGCTACGTCAAGGCACAACAATCAAGATATAGGAAACGACCTTAAATGGACGTTTTAAGATAAGATTTCATTCGATGCCATAGCAAAATATCAGAGTTCATACATTAGGTCCCATATATTTTAAAAGTCATAAACATTTCCACATACGTTTTTAATTAAACAAAAGCTTCATACTACCAAAAGGTGACTTAAGTTTTTATAGATAAAAGTTGCATTGAATTTAAATAAACACAGAATCCATCTTCATTGATATCCATCACGGCTCCCATCCAAGCTTATACCTTAGGACCTGAAATTAAACATGCTAAAAGTCAACACAAAGGTTGAGTGAATTCATAGGTTTATCAAGTAAAGAGTGGACCACAAGATTTAAGTGAAAGTAGACTATGAAACAAATTCAGTAGTCCAAAACATGTATTATTGCGCTAAGCTCATGACCCCGAAGCCTTAACTGTCTGTCTGCCCCAAATAGGTAGGGTGTCTGCCAAAACAGCCTATAGTTCTCTAAATGTTAAATGCACCATGATCAACTTGTGACCATAAATTCCGGTGGGGATTGTTAGTCCCGATAGATCTATCCACAACACTAGCGCTCACTATAATAGCAATTGACGGTTCATGATATTAGGGACTTAGATGGCACTGTGGTAACTTAGGCAATAATAATCATGCAATAATCTGGATAGCATACAGTTTAAAACACTTGTGTCCGTAGTAAAACAAGCATGTAATTTCACCCCGTAGAGTTTGTAAAACAAGTAGATAGAAATGGGGCTATGAACTCACCTCGAGTGAATGGTAATCAACAAGTATTCACAATAGAAAATGCGTCACGAAGGAATCCGAAGGCAACCTATTTAAAATATAGGTCGTATAAGTACTAAGCACTAGTAATATACATAATTCTATATAGCTAATCATACTATCGTTCGGGCTATCATAATTAAGAGGTCATGTAGTAACGTATGAGGAGCTAGGACACTTTAAATCGTAAATCCAACAACTCGTCGATACGCACCCGGAAAGGCCTATTATGAAACTCCTAGTAATATAGTACTTTGATTACTAATACCAATATAATTCTTTATAGCTACCATCACATTCTAATCGTTTTAGTGAAATCATATTTATAAAGTAAACATACGTTATAAGTATACTTTAGTAAAACTGGCGTAACTTTCTCGTTTAAGTCTGTTCTTTTCGTTGCTTACGTTCCGCCTTCATATTATGACGGTATAAAATATAACATTTTCAAAATTGAAGTTTTTGATGAATAGTTGATTTTTTACTGTTCATAACAGTTATATATTTATTTTTATAGATTTAGTTATCGTAAATGTCGTAACTTATTCGTTTTAACTCCGTTTTTAGCGATTCTTTCGAGCACGTCTTCGTATTTAAAAGTTTTATCAATTTATTGATGTTTTAAAAGTATAAGTTTCTGTGGTGAATAGTAACTTTTATAAAAATAGTTTTATAAAAGTATATATTTAACGTAAACTTGAAATCGTCGTATCTTTTTCGTTATAAATCGGTTTTCGTGTTTCTTTCATTTGGGAAATCGTCATGAGGCGTACTATCTTTTAAAACATGGTAGGGCTGTTACCAAGGTCGAACCAAAACAGCCCCTTTATAATACTTATACATATCCATTTTTATAACTTGTTTTATATACCTTTTAACTTAATAATTTACCACAAGTTTTCCAAGACTTATTATATACTTGTCTTACATATAATAGAGTCCAAGATCCATATTGTGTCCATGAGTTCCAAAGTATCAAGTCCTTAACAAGGCTTAAAAACCTTAAACTTTCTTAAGTAACTTTAAATTACAAGTTTATACATATACATGTTAACACTTAATTAAATGTTACAATACTTCATATATCTATATTTCATGATAGTATAAACCTATAACATTTGTAAAAATGTTCCAAAAACCATTGATCACAAGTAGAAATATGTTTTACATGTTTAAAAGTATCCTAAATGGTGATATTGCTAAATAGAACATATAAACACATAAAATGATAACTGTAAAGACATAAAGGGTTTTAGATAACCTTATGGTGATGTAATATGATAACCAACACAATCCAAACCCTTGTTTAGATTGTAAACCCAAGCTTGCAAGATCTTGAAAACCCTAATTTCCAAGTAAACCCTAATTTTCCTTTTTCTTTGCTTAACTCTTGTAAAGGCTTAACCAAGCCTTAAATATTTCTTGGTAGGTCTTAGATATGATGTAGGAATATGAGTAAGTGTTGTAAATAAAATTTTGTATGGATTTGGTGGTGGTTTGATGTTGGTCTTTTTTTTTCTTTTATTTTTGGTTTTTTTTTTTTTTTTTTTTTCTTCTTTTTTTGGTTTAGTGGTTGTAGAGAGACAAAGGGAGTATATGGTGAAGTTTTTCTTTGCAAATGAGAAGTGTGTGAGTTTACTTACTAGTGCAAGCCTTTTATAGTCCTAAGACTAGTCAAAGAAACACAATGAGAGAATTAAGGAGTCTTTGGTCAAAACTTGTGAAAGTCTTTAGGTTTTAATGACTTGGTTCCCTAAAATAGAAATCATCTCATGAAATTTAGGGAATGAATTGACTAGCTAATATCTTATTTGCAAAATGAAAGTATTACTTGCCTAGTATAAGTTGGTAACTTTAAACATATTGTATAATTTTGTAAAGTGTATGTATTGGTTTATTTATTTATGGTAAATTCAGCTCAAGTGATGAATGTAGGTAAAGTTTTATAAAACTTTGAGCATTTGTTATACATAAGTATTTGTTGAAGCGTAGATTAATTTTGGTGGTTCTGGGAATGCCTAAACGAAATTTATCGCGAAACGTAAACGTTTTACGTAACCAATAAAAATAAAATATAAAAATCAAACAAAAAAAAAAAAAGTTGATTATTACTTTCGTAAAAATAATATATTGCTCGCTTGACGAAAACTTTAATTCGTGATTTAACTTAACTAATAAAATTCAAAGTAAACACGTACGAGAAAGAAAAAAAAATAATTAGTGAAATATATGACGTCGTAAATGACCTGAAAATATGGAATGTTACAGTCTCCTCCGGTTAGAAGAGCCTTGTCCTCAAGGCTCAGGTTGCAACACCTGAAGGAGGTACGGTTTCAGAGAAGAGATGCGGGTATTTCTTTTGGAATTGCGTCTTAAGGTTCCCCAGGTATACTGGCTCTTGCGTGAGTTCCAACGAACTTTGACTAATGGGATTCTTCTTCGCTTTAGCTTTTTCACATCTCGTTCTACGATCTCAATAGGCTCTTCGACAAATCGCAGATTTTCATCAATCTCGATCTCATCCAAAGGCACCTGAACATCTGGCTTAGCCAAGCATTTCTTGAGGTTCGACACATGAAATGTGTCGTGGACACAACTTAGCTCCTGGGGTAACTTTAGTCGATAAGCTACCGGTCCAACACGCTCTACTATTTTAAACGGTCCCACATACCGTGGTGCCAGCTTTCCTTTCTTACCAAATCGTACCACTCCTTTCCACGGAGATACCTTAAGTAACACTCGGTCTCCAACTTTGAATTCAAGTGGCTTACGTCTCTTATCAGCATAGCTTTTCTGGCGACTCCTTGCCGTTTTCAGCCTTTCCTTAATCTGAAAAATCTTTTCTGTCGTTTCTTGCACAAGTTCTGGTCCAATAAGCTGACTTTCTCCCACTTCAGTCCATATCACGGGGGATCTACATTTCCGCCCGTACAGAGCCTCGAATGGCGCGCACTTAATGCTCGCGTGGTAACTGTTATTATAAGAAAACTCAACCAATGGAAGATGAGCATCCCAACTGCCACCAAAATCCATAACACAAGCTCGAAGCATATCTTCCAACGTCTGAATAGTACGCTCACTCTGACCGTCGGTCTCAGGGTGGTAAGCCGTACTCATGTGTAGTTTTGTACCCAACGCTTCCTGAAGAGCTTGCCATAAGTGTGACGCGAATCGACCATCACGGTCTGAAATGATTGACACCGGCACACCATGTCTTGCTACGATCTCGTTGATATAAATTCTTGCTAGCTTCTCTGTTTTGTAATCTTCACGAATGGGTAAAAAGTGAGCCGACTTGGTCAATCTATCTACAATGACCCAAATCGCATCATACCCACCGCTGCTTCTAGGCAACTTTGTGACTAAGTCCATTGTTATCTTCTCCCATTTCCACTCAGGGATTTCTGGTTGTGATGAATCCTGAGGCTTTAATCTTAGAGCACGTAAGACACTTGCTAACGTACTCAGCAATGTCTCTCTTCATACCAGGCCACCAATACAAGTCTCTCAGATCATGATACATCTTATCCGCACCCGGATGTATTGAATATCTAGAAGTATGAGCTTCATCCATGATCAGTTTCCTTACACCACCAACTGATGGAATCCAGATACGATCGAAGAAGTAAATTCCACCATCATTTCGTTGCTCAAAGTGTGTTTCCAATCCTCTTAGCCATTCAGCTGGGGCTTTGAGATCCTTGGAAGCCTTTCGCATGTGGCTTCCAAAATCTTAGTCTTAAGTCCAGAATGAATAGTAATACTCATAGCACGTACTCGCCTTGGCTTGAGCCTTTCTTTTCTACTCAAGGCATCTGCCACCACATTTGCCTTGCCCGGGTGGTATTTGATCTCACATTCGTAGTCACTGAGCAGCTCGATCCACCGCCTTTGGCGCATATTCAAATCTTTCTGGTCAAATATGTACTGGAGACTCTTGTGGTCAGTGTAGATAACACTTTTTGTCCCATAAAGATAATGTCTCCAGATTTTAAGGGCGAACACCACTGCACCCAATTCCAGGTCGTGGGTGGTATAATTTTTCTCATGCTTCTTTAACTGTCTTGACGCATACGCTATCACTTTGCCCCGCTGCATCAGCACGCACCCAAAACCTTGTTTCGATGCATCACAATAGACCACAAAGTCGTCTGGTCCATCGGGGAGTGCTAACACTGGAGCATTGCATAGCTTCTCCTTTAGAATGCGGAAAGCTTCATCTTGTTCATCGCCCCACACATATGTCTTATTCTTTTGAGTCAACAGGGTGAGGGGCTTGGCGATCTTGGAGAAATTCTCAATAAATCTCCGGTAATAACCCGCCAATCCTAAGAATGAACGGATTTCAGTTGACGATTCAGGAGTCTTCCAGTTCTTGACCGACTCAACCTTGCTAGGATCCACGTGGATACCATCATGGTTGACCACATGTCCTAGGAACTGGACTTCCTGTAACCAAAATTCGCACTTTGAAAATTTAGCATACAACTTCTCCTTCTTGAGTAAGTCTAGAATCGTCTTCAGGTGGACTTCATGTTCTTCTTCTGACTTTGAGTAGATTAAGATGTCGTCAATGAACACAATTACGAATTTGTCCAAATACGGTTTGCAGACGCGATTCATTAAGTCCATAAAGATTGCTGGTGCGTTCGTCAGCCCAAATGGCATGACTGTGAACTCAAAATACCCATATCGGGTTCTAAACGCGGTCTTCGGTATATCTTCTTCTCGAACTCTTAACTGATGATATCATGAACGAAGATCTATCTTGGAGAAAAACCAACACGAAACGTGTTAATTGTCAAAACCAAGGGTCATTCAATTCTGGGGAGAGGGTAACGGTTCTTTATAGTCAACTTGTTTAGTTCCCTGTAGTCAATACACATTCTCATTGAACCGTCCTTCTTCTTGACAAAAAGCACGGGTGCTCCCCATGGTGAGTGACTAGGTCGAATGAAGCCCTTTTCTTGAAGCTCTTTTAGTTGGTTCGACAACTCTAGCATCTCTGACGGAGCTAATCGGTATGGCGATTTAACAACTGGCGACGCACCTGGAATCAGATCAATGCGGAATTCTATCTCTCGCACAGGAGGTAATTGTTAGGATATCATTTCATCACCTCAAACACAAAAAAATAAGAAAACATAGATTTTTAGGAGGAGAAGTAAAAAACAAAGAAAATGGTTACTTGTATCACAAAGAAAAAATGTAGAAGCAACACCCTCTCCACATTGGAGAGGAGCTATATATAGTTCCAAGAGTGACTTATTCTAGTGGGCTTATGTGTTGGGCCGGTTCATAATACAAATGGGCTTGAGCCCGACAACTAGGCCCAACTAGCTTAAGTAAAATTCCCGAAAACTACGTTTTCCTATACAAGGGTCGGGATTGTTTAATGCCCATCACATTAATAAAATCATGGCTAACAATCTCCCCCTAAGGGGTGGTCATTCAGTTGTGGATCCTTCTTGTGACATCTCTTACGAGTCTGGAGCCTTGTATTCTGGGGAATTCCTTGGGAGATCCGTTTGCATGCTTGTGATTTGGTTCTTGATCTTTAACTGATATTCTTTGACAAAATACGGATATCCTGTTTTGGCCTTGATTGTCTAGACTACTGTGATATCTAAATCTTTATCATTGAATCTTTATGCCGCCTTGCGATCTTGTGACTCCACCCTCATGCTCAAGATCTTGAAAGCTTGCTAACAATCTCCCTCAACATTTTCTTTTAACATGATTACTTGAACCAGAAAATGTTCTTATGAGGAAGTGCGTGTTCATCAGAGATTGCGGAAGACTTTGATTGTGTCGAGCTTTCATCATGAATGAATCTTCTGTGGATTGTGCGATGAGGTCTTGATCTTGGACTCGTCCTGGATAGAAGCTGCAACGTCGGTAAACCTACAAGTATAGGTTAGCGATAAAAAACATATATGGACGAAAGTGTCTTTGTCACTTCGTCGAATACAGTTGCAATAACCACGGTTCCTCGTTAATCAGTATAAATACTGCCCTGTGATCTAGGTTAGAATTCAAAAGAATCTCTTGACTGGTTTCCGGCAGCGGCTACTAGCCGGTTCGTTACCGGAGCTGTCCAAAGCAGTCAACACGTAAAGTGTATCAGATAGTTACTATCTTGTGATTGAGTCGTTTCAATTCATATTATTGGAAAAAGTTTGATGCATGTAGAATCGCCAACCATCGTTTTCTTTCCAGTTGACACAAGTTGGATTATATAGAATCTCGCAAGTCACCTACAAGAGCTTGTTTGACGTTGGCTCAGAAGGATTTCCTTCGTCACGTGAATACTAAAGAGTATCACTTGAAGTTTGGCAATTATCACAAGGATATGGTAGGACTTACTGGATACAAATGGTATATAATGATGTACAACATTTTGTATATTGGAATTAGTGTCCTAGTGAGATTTTTGATGGATCTCGTTGGCTATAGACTCTATAAGTGCACATTTGTTATTTGGTAATCAGAGGCTGGAGCGGACTGCCACCTTTTTCAATATCAACGATTCGGAATGAGGAAGCCGATAGAAATGTGTTGAACTCCGTGAGAAATGAAACAGAAATCTTTTGAGAGCTTCGAGTGGCTAAAGAGGGGTGTGCTTGCATCACCTGGGTCATGATGACTTGTCTTTCAATATCAGAATCATCTTTGTGATTAACCGAATAGATTATGCATTGCCCGTTTTTGACTATGGGTTGTATGGAGGCTTCTTCTTTTCACCCTTTATCTTACAAGTCTTTTCCATTCTTCAACCCTTCTAGTCTCACGGACTTCATGATAGTACCTGGTTGGATTATTCCAGCCCACATAGCTCCATTTCAGTCGGCACTATTTCCCTTATTCTCACTTACTCCTTTTTTCAATCATACTAGGACTTCTATCTCTATCTAATGGAGGGTTCTGGGTAGATCCCTCCAGTTTGGCTGGATCATGAACGAATTATACCTACACCTTAACCGCCTTATAACTCCCTGAGAAATAACAGTTGTCGGTCCTTTGAGATATTGCCATGAAGATTCCATAAACAAAAACCATTTGATGAAAAATCAATCAAACGTGTCTGAGAAATCATTTGAGGACAATGAGCGTTTCTAGAGTTACCAAAAAGCTCCCCCTACACATCTGCACCTTATTATGAAAGAGTCTTTGCACGTGCGAGGTTTTAGGAAACGCAACTTATAGATTGAAAGATCGTATCCGTTATTAATCTGTATTGATCCATTTTATCACTATTTCTCCCCCTCAAAAATTTGCCATATGTGTTTACAATTTTTGACAATAGTGAATTAAATAACAAGTTAATGTCCAGAATTCACATGAGCCTAAAATGAAAGGACAGTTTTGAAAACATTTGAACTCTGCTAACTTCATTATTCACCTGTGTTAATATTAATCAACTTTCTAGAGTGCGCATTGTTATCGATTGTCGAGAGACGATGTCGGGCGAAGATTATTTTTGTATTTTTGAAATTTTATGATTTTGTATTGTTTTTATTAGGTTTTATATTTTTATATATTTGTTTTTCTTGGTTTTATAACTCAAAATAAAGAGAGAAAGGACAAAAATATTTAAGTCGAAGTTTTATCAGCAGTGATAGCTGTTGCTAGAGTTGAAGTAGATGAAGTTGAATCTTGTTGTTGTTGACATTTATCGGATGCATCAGCAGTAGTAACAGCGGAAGACTGTGAAACAACTTGATTTTCTCCATTTGATAATTCGTACGATACAAAATGACCCGAATATACCTTTCAAACTCTACCATCGACGTCATGGACATTTTATATCTACTGAAGAGAAAACGAGAAGATTTCTCTTCTTTTAAAGGTAAAAGCGCTCTGAAGCGGTCACTCCCTTTGTTGTTGAAGAAACGGCGTTGCAATCTGACATCTTGATTACAAGCCATTGATTGAGCTAACAAACATTGAATGTTCGAAAAGTAGGCAAGACCGAAAAGATTTCTCTTTTCGCCTGATGTTAGGATAAACGCATGACGGTACTATTTACCGTTATTTGAAGATGGGTTGTTTATTGTTAATTTAATAACAAACCATTGTGAAAACTCATCAAGTGTCACATTCATTGTCTCCATGATCTTCTTTGTCTTCCAGGTTATACTCGGAAAGCAATGGAATTAACAGAGTATCAAACCATTTTTGACAACCTGACATAGAGAAAGTTGAACTTGGAAACCTTTTGTTGATAGGTTCCTGAGGGTTAGAAGTACATGCATTATCACCTTTAGAGCAGTCAGATTGACTCTCAGATTTACTAGACGCGATTATTTTTCACTGAAGGTCCAAAAATCTTCCAGTTGGTGACCACCTAAGGCAAGATCTAGGTTTACTAGGCTTAGGTGAAGCAAATCTTTCTTTGGGACCCTTATTCTTTGGTTTTCCAGAACCTGAGTCTTATGTTTCTTTTGATTTTGATCTTTGAAAACATTAGCACTCTGGGTTTTTCTTTCTGATTTATTGGCCATTCACATACTGACGCACACAATCATCATGAGGTTGTGGAACAATGATTGGTTTTGTCCTAACGCTTGTTTTTACATGTTTGTTAGGCACAAAGTTGGCTACCCTATTAGCTTTAACAGGATTGATCCTAAAGATTCCTGGAGCAATCACTCTTTCATTGTTCACAACAGTTGACTCTCGAGAGGAAGGAACTGAGTTTGAAGTGACTGGATTTGACAAAGCATTTGTCTCACCAACCTTGGGAAAAGCCGTAGAGTTAGGTAGAGTAGGTACAGCATACGGTTTGGGTCTAGAAGAAGAAGGTGGTTTTCCCAAGATTGATTGCTTTGCAAACTTAGTATTCGCACTCATACCTTTGTTGGTGTCCTTTTGATCAGAAACCTTATCATAACTGAGCTCTCAACTTAGCGTTTTCATAGATCGTATCATGTAATTTGTGTTGCAAAGAGTCAATTATTGTTTTAGTTTGAGCACGTGTGACAGAGATAGAGTCAAACAGGTTTTTGTATGTGGTCTTAAGGTGAGCAATTTCCTTTTCATAATTCCGAACCTGAAAAACCTAATTCAACCTTTCTCATTTTCAAGTTTCTGAGACAAAGGATCAAGGGTATTTGATACACATGGAGTATCCGTACTTTTACCCTTGAGATCTCCCAACTGAGCTTGCAACCGTTCGATTTTGTGTTGTTTCTTAATGTCATCTGGAAGCTTTAAATCGTATAGAAATTTTGTCATATTTGCATTCTTCACTTTTTGTACCAATCATTCCAAAGTTTAGGCTATTCATTCTCCTTTTTAATGATACAATTTTCAAGTCGTTCTTTCGTACGGTCAAGCTCAGTTTGGAGATTTGATGAATCTACAACCGATGGATTTTGCACAATAGACTATGTCTTGGCTGACAATCTTAAGAGCGCTCATTTCCAAATTCCCAATGTCTTCGTGCTTACGCAATGAGATTCATAGTTCTTTTGCAAGAGATTTAAAGTCTCGAACAAATTTGGCTGCTTCTTTCAAAAATTGTATTTCAAAATTTTGAAGTCTAGAATCCACTTGGTTGATGATAGGAAAAATTTCTTCTTTTAAAATTTTGTGAATCTCTTGATGAGCACTGGACGACCAATTGTGTGTATCTAAAGTCATTCTATGTTTGACAACACGTTGAAGAGTCACAATGGTGCTTTTTACCTTATTTAGAAATTTTCGTGCAACACCTAGGTAGTGTCATCCAACAAAATTCATCTTTGGTTTTGAAATCGATTTTGACACAGTGGCCGTTTGGAAGTATTTACAACATAACCTCTTCTTTGACATGGCCGTTGAGAAACAAATATCCCCGAATAAGATGGATTAATTTTGTGTAGTTTGACTGTTTTATTTCTTTGTTCATTGTTTCATTTTTGCGACTCTTTGAGCAAGTGCAGTGTCTCTTCCGAATCATGCACAACCGAGAGGATCATGTTTTCAAGTAACACTTTGCCATTATACAAACTCTGTTTTTTTCGCTGAGCTTGCTTGAGATAAAAAGGGATTTTGATAACCCAAAGCCATTTTCTGTGTCGGTGTTGGTAAAACGAGTCTGGCTTAGGTAAAGCATGTGCATCTTCTGAATCGATTGACCCGTTTTTAACCAAAATATTATCTAATTCCTTTATGCTTATTCCTCAAGTTTTATTTGTTTTTCAAGAGAGCTCGTCTTCGCGTATTTTGAAAATCATACTTCAACTTTTTCTTTTCTTCAGAGAAAGAAACAGTTGATTTTTCGTTGAAAGTGTTGAATTAAATTTGACAAATTTCCTCATTCACAGTCGTTATTTGTTTACCGGGAACTTAAATGAAGAGCAATTTATCTTTTTTTAGTAGACATTGTTCTGTAACCCGACTTTTGATAACATCTTTCAAGTTTGTCATATTTTTCTTGACATAATTTCAAACACTTTTCTTGATTTTTATACTATAGCATAGCTCAGTGGTCACATCAGATTTGTTTCTTTCATTTTCTGATTTACCGAGTTGACCTTTTCAGACTTCAAGTACCAAATTATTTATAATGATTTCAAAGTAAGCCGTGTTTCCTCAACGTTGCCAGGATGTTGATCTCTGTTCCCCCCTCTGTTCCACACTCAGAAATCAGAAATAACATTACAATCATTTCTGTGGTTCTTGGTGTGGTTCAGGAATGGTTCGAGTAGCTCAGTTTTACTGCTCCTCTTGATGTAAAATATTAAATATCTCATTATCTAGAGTTGTCATTAGTTGTGTACCTCAGCGATCCGACCTGAATCATAGACGGGAGCGTTGTCAGTTGAGTACCGATGTCGTGCTTGTGCAAATGCGCCATCAAATGCAGTTTGCTTTGACTTCCTCAATTTCATCAAGGTCTGCTGCAGCAGCCATCAAATCAAACTCTTCAGCTTGGAGATTGGATTCCTGCTTCTTCCTTTTGAGCATCAAAACTGGAGTTGAAGATACGCAAGCATCCTTCTCTTGTCTGGACTGTACAGTTCCTAGCAAGATGACCAATCCTCTGGTTGTAACATTATTTGATTACCATTATTCCCAGGCGCATTACCCTCAGCCCGTGCTGCTACAACATTTCCATTCCCAATATTCTGAACACCAATTTGCCCATTCTGATTCTGAACTGCATCTTGAACAACCTGATTCCCGACATTCTGTACTGCATTATACCCATTTTGATACCCAACATTCTGCCCAGCATAGGTCTAAATGATTCCACCATTTATCCTCAACCATCTGCATCTGTATGTCTTGCCCATATTCATACCCGGTTGAGCATCTGCCAGATTCGAGGGTTTGATGAAATTCGTGTTGGTTGTTGAGTAGTTTAGTTTGAATGCCTTAGCCATTAGAGCGAGTGCCATGTTCATTGCGGTTGTGGGATCTGTAATGTCTTCGGGATTTGGTATTGGTTGTTGCATGAAGTTCTGGTTAAATGATGGTTGTGGGTTATAGTTGTTGTTGATGGGTTGTGGTTGTTGCATGTAGGTACTTGGTGATGGTTGTTCTTGGTGAAACACTGGATAGTTGAACGGATTGTTGAATTTGGCATGAGTGCTAGCGGATTATGTGTTTTTGCAAGTCGTTTCAGCTCTTTGATCATCAACCTCCTTTTGAATGTACTTTCAGAATCATACAAACTGAGGGATGGCTATATCTGTTGTATGCAAGTCCTTCGTTTTGTTGAACAATAGTAACATGCTGACTCCATTCTTGTTGTAAGTTGTTTTTGAAACTTGAGATTACTAGCCATCTTTTCAGGAAAGTGTTTGTTTCTTTAAAATTCATCATCAATTTTGAGAAACGGGTGATAGTAAGACTCATCGTTCCCCATCAGTGGAGGTAACTTTCCCATTCATTAAACAAACTTAGCCTTCTTTTCTTGAATTCACAATATCCGAAACCTTTCATCATTTGTTGCACACGTAACCCGATTTCTGAGAGTTTCACAACTATCAAAGCAAGCATAGATGTCTTCAGGACGACCGAGACGAAATGTTGAAATAGCTTGATCATCTGCTTCCATTCTATTTAATTTCTGCTACTGTGAGTTCATCATCGGTTTGTTCATGAAACGTTGCAGGAACAGGTACTTCACGATCTGTATCACCTGGTTCAGGGATCATTCGTCTGACATAAGGACCATTCATAATGGAGTTGTAGATTAACTTTCCATTTGGTCTGCTCTTAGCATACCGAAGAAGACGAGATGACCATGGAACATAGTTCTCTTTGTTAAGCATAAGGAGGGCGGTTTTTACGAACGCGCTGCATAAATGTCTTGTTGAGTACAACATTGTGAGAGAAAGTAGAGAGAGGGGATGAACACTAAAAGGTGGAATATTAGATTGAAAGGAAAATGGAAAAAGAACAAATGAACATCCACCCCCTCATGGAGAGCCATGAGGGGTATTTTAACAAGAAGCAAAAGCTCACTATTCTAGTTAACATTAAAGACCCATGCGTAACAGCAGTGTCCAAAAACTATCCAATACCACGTGTAGACGCCAGCCTTCACAAGAAAGTGAGGTAACAATCTCCCTCCAAGATGGCGTCACACGTGAATTGGATTAGTTCTTGGACACTGCGTGTTCGCATGGTCTTTTATGTTAATAGGAATAGTTAGCTTTTTCTTCTTGTATAAATACCCCTCATGGCTCTCCATGAGGGGGTGGATGTTCATTTGTTATTTTTCCATTTTTCCTTTCAATCTAATATTCCATCTTTTTGTGTTCATCCCCTCTCTTTACTTTCTCTCACAATGTTGACTCAACAAGACATTTATGCAGCCGGTTCTGAAAACCGCCCTCCTATGCTTAAACAAAGAGAAACTATGTTCCAAATGGTCATCTCGTTTCTTCGGTATGCTAAGGCAGACCAATGGAAAGTTAATCTACAACTCCATTATGAAATGGTCCATATTAAGACGAATGAATCCTGAACCAGGTTGTACAGCATCGTGAAGTACTGTTCCCTGCAAACGTTGCATTGAACAAACCGATGATGAACTCACAGTAGCAGAAATAAAATAGCTGAAGCAGATGATCAAGCTATTCAGACCATTCTTCTCGGTCTTCCTGAAGACATCTATGCTGCTGTTGATAGTTGTGAAACTGCTCAGGAAATCTGGTTACGTGTGCAACAAATGATGAAAGGTTCTGATATTGGAATTCAAGAAAAGAAGGCTAAGTTGTTTAATGAATGGGAAAGGTTTACCTCCACTGATGGGGAATCGATTGAGTTCCGTACTCATCACCGTTCTCAAATTGACTGAATGATTTTAAGCGAAACATACACTTTCTGAAAAGATTGCTCAGTCAATCTCAAGTTCCTAAACCAACTTACAACAAGAATGGAGTCAGCATGTACATATGTTCATCAAACGAATAGGATTGATACAACAGTTTACACTCAGGTTGTATGAGTTCTTGAAGAACAATCAAAAGGAGGTGATGTCCAAAGAGCTGAACGACTTGCAAAAAACACATGATCCGCTAGCACTCCTGGCCAAATTCAACAAGCCTTTCAACTATACAGTGTTTCACCAAGATATCTAACCATCACCAAGTACCTACATGCAACAACACAAACCCTCATACAACAAACTATAACCCACACACCATCATTTACTAGAACTTCATCAACAACCATACCAAATCCCGAAGACATTCCAGATCCACAACCGCAATGAACATGGCACTCGCTCTAATGGCTAAGGATTCAACGTAACTACTCAATACAACAACCAGCGGACATATTCATCAAAACCCTCGTAATCGGCAGAAGGATTTGTCAACCGGGTATGAATATGGGTCAAGACAGACAGAAGCAGATGGTGGAGCTAATGGTGGAATCAGTGTTAGACTGTATTGCTGGGCAGAATGGTTGGGTTATCAAAAATGGTATATGCAGCTACAGAATGTCGGGCATCAGGTTGGTCAAGATGCAGTTCAGATCGAATGGGCAAAGAGGTGTTCAGAATAATTGGGAATGGAAAATGTTGTAGCCGCACGGGCTGAGGGTAATGCGGCTGGGAATAATAATGGTTAATCAAAAAAGGTGTCTACAAAACTGCAGGTGGTTGGGTCATCTTGTAGGAACTGTTTACAGTTCAGACCAAGGAGAAAGGGATGCTGCGTATCTTCAGACTCAGTTGTGATTGCTCAAATGGAAGAAGCAGGAGTCCAACTCAAAGCTGAAGAGTTTGATTTTGATGGCATGCTGAGCAGACCTTGATGAAATGAGGAAGTTCAATGCTAACCTCATTTTGATGGCGGATTTGCAGCACGCAATCGGACATCGGCTGTACTCATGACTGACAACGTCTCCGTCTTATGATTCAGAAGGAGCAGCTGAGGTACAAACTTGACAACTGCTCTATGATAATGAGATATTTAATATGTTTACTCAAGAGGAGCAGTATACTGAGCTACTCGAGCCCATTCCTGAACCACACCAAGTACAACAGAATGATAGTAATGTTATTTCTGATTTCTCGACGTGTGGAAAAAGGAAGGGTGGGGAACAGTAGATCAAACATCCTGCAACTGTTGAGGAGGCACACGTGCTTATTTTGAATCATTATATAATAATTTGGTAATTGAAGTTTAAAAGGTCAACTCGGTCAATCGCAAAATAAAAGAAAAAAATGCTGATTTGACATGAGCTTGCTAGATATAAAAATCAAGAAAAGTGTTTGAAATTTAGTCAATAAAAATATGATAAACTTGAAAGATGTTATCAAAAGTCGGTTTATCAAGAACAATGTCTTACAAAAAAGATAAATGCTCTTCATTTAAGTTCCGGTAAACAAATAACGACTTTGAATGAGGAAATTTCAAATTTAAGTAAACAGCTTTCAACGGAAAAAATCAACTGTTACGGTCTTTCTTGAAGAAAGAAAAAGTTGAAGAATGATTTCAAATACGCGAGACGGCTTCTTGTTTAAACAAATTCAACCTTGAGAATTAAGATAAAGGATGTTAGAAAATATTTGGTTTAAAACGGGTCAATCGATTTCAAACGATGCACATGCTTTTTACACCTAAGCAGACTCGTTATTACCCAACCGAACAGAAAATGGCTTTTTGTGTTATTTTTTTTTTATTTTTCTTTTTTTTGGGTTATCATAATCCTTTTTATCTCAAGCAAGCTCAGCGAAAACAACAAAGTTTGTATAATGGCAAAGTGTTACTTGAAAAGCATGATCCTCCTGTTGTGCATGATTCGGAAGAGACACTGCAACTTGCTCAAGAGAGTCGCCAAAAAATGAAACAATTGAACAAAGAAATAAAACCGGCAAACTACACAAAGATTAATCATCTTTGGGATTTTTGTTTCTCTAAACGGCCAAGTCACAAGAAGAGGTGTATGTTGTAAATACTTAAAACGGCCACAGTTTCAAAATCGATTTCAAAACCAACATGAAGCATTTTTGGATGGACACTATCTAAGTGTTGCACGAAAATTTCTAAATAAGGTAAAAAGCACCATTGTGACTCTTCAAGTGTTGTCAAACATATGAATGACTTTAGATTTACACACAATTGGTCGTTAGTGCTCATCAAGAGATTCACAAAATTTTAAAAAGTAGGGCAATTTTGTCCAATCATTCAACCAAGAGGATTCTAGACTTCAAAATTGAAATACAATTTTTGAAAGAAGCAGCCAAATTTGTTCAGGACTTTAAATCACTTGCAAAGAAGTGATGAATCTCTTGCAAAGCGCAAGGCATTGGAATTGGAAATTGTGCGTCTCTTGAGAGCAGTTGTCTAGTCCAAGACATTATGTTATTGTGCAAAAATCCATCGGTTGTAGGATTCATCAAATATCCAAAACTGAGCTTGACAGTACGAAAAAACGTCTTGAAAATTGTAATCATTATAACACGGAGAAATGAATATGCTAACTTTGGAATGATTGGTACAAAAAGTGTGAAGAATGCAAATATGACAAAATTTCATACGATAACGCTTACAATAACATGCAACACAAAATCGAACGGTTGCAAGCTCAGTTGGGTGGATCTCAAGGGTAAAAGTACGGATACTCATGTGTATCAATACCCTTGATCCTTTGTCTCAGCACTTGAATGAGATGTAGGAATTAGAGTTTCAGGTTCGGTAATTGACAAGGAAATTGCTCATCTTAAGACCACATACAAAAACCTGTTTGACTCTATTTTCTGTGACACGTGCTCAAACTAAAACCATAATTGACTCTTTGCGACACAATTACTGATACGATCTATGAAAATGCTAAGTTGAGAGCTCAATTATTTGATAAAGGTTTCTGATCAAAAGGGGAACACCAACAAGGTTTATGAGTGCGATACTAAGTTTGCAAAGCAATCAATCTTGGGAAAACCACCTTCTTCTTCTAGACCCAACACCGTTAAGCCTGTATACTCTACTAACATCTACGCTTTTCCCACGGTTGGGGAGACAAAATGCTTTGTTCTCAAATCCAGTACTTCAAAACTCAGTTCATCCTCTGAGAGTCCAATTGTTGTGAACACTGAAAGGAGTGATTGCTCCAGGATCTTTAGATCAATCCTTTTAAAGCTACTAGGGTAGACAACTTTGTGCCTAACAAACATGTAAAAAACTAGCATTTAGGACAAAACCAATCATTGTCCACAACTCATGATGATTGTGTGCGTCAGTATTGAATGCATGAAATCGAGAAAGAAAAACCGATGCTAATGTTTCAAGATGTTGCAAATTAAAAGAAACATAAGACTCGGTCTGGAAACCAAAGAATATAGGGTTCCAAAGAAAGATTTGCTTCACTAAGCCCTTAGTAAACCTAGATCTGGCCTTCAGGTGGTCACCAATGGAAGATTTTTTGACATTCAAGGACAAATAAGGGTTCTGAGTAAATCTGAGAGTCAATCTGACTGCTCTAAAGGTGATAATGCATGTACTTCTAACCCTCAGGAACCTATCAACAAAAGGTTTCCAAGTTCAACTTTCTCTATGTCAGGTTGTCAAAAATGGTTTGATACTCTGTTAATTCCATTGCTTTCCGAGTATAACCTGGAAGACAAAGAAGATCATGGAGACAATGAATGTGACACTTGATGAGTTTTCAGCCAATGGTTTGTTATTAAATAACAGATAACAACCCGATCTTCAAATAAAAGGAAAATGTACGCGTCAGTGCGTTTATCCTTAACAACGAAAAGAGAAATCTTTTCGGTCTTGAGCTACTTTCGAAACATTCAATGTTTGTTAGCTCAAGTCAATGGCTTGTAATCAAATGTCAGATTGCAACCCGTTCTTCAACGACAAAGGGAGTGTACGCTTCAGTGCGCTTTACCTTAAAAAAAGAGGAAAATCTTCTTGTTTTTCTCTTCAGTAGATATGATAGTCATGACGTCGATGGTAGAGTTGGATGTATATTCGTAATTTGTTCGGTACCGAATTCTTCAAATGGAGGAAAATTCAAGTTGTTTCAAAGTCTTCGCTGTTACTAACTGCTGATGCATCGATAAATGTCCAACAACCAAAAGATTCAATTTCATCTACTTCACTTCTTTAGCAACAGCTTATCACTGTGATAGAATTCGACTGGTATATTTTTGTCCTTTCGTCTTTATTTTGATTTATAAAACAAGAAAAACAAAAATATAAAAATATAAAACCTATTAAAGCAAAATATAAAATCAAAAAATTTCAAAAATACAAAAATAATCTTCTCCGACATGTCTCTCGACAATCTGAAAACATTTGGCACTAGAATGTTGATTAATTTAACAACAGGTGAATAAATGAAGTTCGAGCGGAGAGTTTCAAAGGTTTTACCAATAAACATGTCCTTCATTTTTAGGCTCATTTGTTGAATTCTGGTACATTAACTTGTTTTTAATTCACTAATTGTCCAAACTTGTAAACACAATATGCAATTTTTGAGGGGGAGGAGAATAGTGGATTAAAATGTGATCACAATACAGATTATAACGGATAAGATCTTCCAATCGATAAAGTGCGTTCCTTTAAAAACTCGCACGTGCAAAACTCTTTCAATAATATGCGTGCATATGTGTTAGGGGGCGCTTTTTTGGTCACTCTAGGAAACTCTCATGTGTCTCAAATGATTTCTCAGGACACGTTGATTGATTTTTCATCAAATGGTTTTATGGATCTTATGGCAATACTCAAAGACCGACAACTGTTATATTCTCAGGGAGTTATAAGGCCGGTTAAGGTTAGGTATATTGTTCCATGATCAGCCAGAACTGGAGGAATCCTACCCTAGGAACACTCCATAAGATAGGAAGTAGAAGATAAAAGTCCTAGGTATGATTGAAAAATGGAGTAAAAGTGAGATAAGGGAATAGTGCCGACTGAAATGGAGCTTGTACTGGAACAAACCCAACAATGGAACTAGGTCATGGGAAAGTCTGGTGAGCACTGAATGGGGTTGATGATATGGAAAAGGAATTGTAGGATAAAAGGTGTTGAAAAGAAAGAAGCCCCCCCCTCCATTACACCCTTAGGCAGAAGAACCGGGGTCTATGCATAATATAGCGGTAATCACAAAGATGATTTGAATTGGAAGACAATTCCTCATGGACCCAGTGATGCAATGCACAACCTCTTTAGCACTTCAGAATCTCTTCAAAAGATTTCTGGTTTCATTTCTACGGCGGTGTTAACACATTTTATCGGCGTTTCCATTCCGAGATCGTGATATTGAAAAAGGTGGCTGGGTCCGCTCCGCCTCCGATTACCAAATAACAAATGTGGCACTTATAGAGTCTAGAGCCAAACGAGATTCATCAACAAATTCCACTAGGACACAAATTTCCATATTACAAAAATGTTGTTCACATTATTTATTAACATTTGGTAGCATTAATGTCCTACGCATTATCCTTTGTGTTAAATGCCAGAACATCAGAGTGATACTCTTTGTACGTAAGTGAAGATGGGAAATCCTTCTTGAGCCAAACGTCAAACAAGCTCTTGGTAGGTGACTTGCGAGATTCTATAGAATCAAACTTGTGTCAACTTGGAAAGAAACGATGGTGCGAATCTACATGAATCCAACTTTTTCAAATAATATGAATTGACGACTCAATCCGAAAGATAGTAACTATCTTTGATGCACTCTTACTGTGTTGTCGCTTTTGAGAAGCTCCGGTAACGAGAAACGGCTAGTTGCAAGCTGCGAACCCTGTTCAAGGAGATTCTTTTGAATGCTTACCTGAGCACAGCGAGAGTATTTATACTGATATTAACGAAGGAACCGTGGTTATGCCAACCATATTCGACGAAATTGACAAAGGACACTTTCGTCCTTATATGTATATCTCTAAACCTATAACTTGTAGGATTTCCTGACGGTTGCAGCTTCTAGTCCTATTGACGAGTCAAGATTCAAGACCTCATGCTCAATTCCACAAAGATTCATTCATGATGAAAGACAAACTATCAAAGTTCTTCCGCAATCTACTGAGGAACAAGCACTCCTATAAGAACATTTTGTGCGTGCAAGTAATCATGTTAATAGAAAAATGTTGCGGGAGATTGTATATGCAAGCTTTCATGATCTTGAGCATGAGGTTGGCGACACAGATGCTAAGGCGGCATAAAAGATTCAAGGATAAAGATTTAAAGATCTCTGTTAGTCAGACAAATCAAGGCCAAAAGACATGATATCAGTATTTTTGTCAAGAATACTCAAGTTAAAGATCAGAGATCCAAGATCACAAGCATGCAAAGGATCTTCAAAGAATTCCAAGAATACAAGCTCCAAGACTCAAGATGTAACAATGAAGGATCCACCATTGAAGACCACCTTAGGGGGAGATTGTTAGCCATGATATTTAGTAAAGTGATGGTCATTAAACAATCCCGAGCCTTGTATAGGAAAACGTAGTTTTCGGGAATTTTACTTAAGCTAGTTGGGCCTAGTTGTCGGGCTCAAGCCCATTTGTATTATGAACCGGCCCAACACAAAGCCCACTAGAATAGTCCACTCTTGGAACTATTTATAGCCCTCTCCAAGTGTGGAGAGGGTGTTGCTTCTCATTTTTCTTTTGTGAAACAAGTAACCATTTTTCTTTGTTTTTACTTTCTCTCTCTAAAATCTATTTTTCTTATTTTTGTGTTTGAGGTGATGAAATGATATCCTAACAATTACCTCCTGTGTGAGAGATAAAATTCCGCATTGATCTGATTCCAGATGTGTCGCCAGTTGTTAAATCGCCATACCGATTAGCTCCGTCAGAGATGCTAGAGTTGTCGAACCAACTAAAAGAGCTTCAAGAAAAGGGCTTCATTCGACCTAGTCACTCACCATGGGGAGCACCGTGCTTTTTGTCAAGGAAGAAGGATTGAGTTCAATGAGATTGTGAATTGTACTACCGGGAAACTAAAACAAGTTTGACTATAAAGAACCGTTACCCTCTCCTTAGAATTGATGACTTGTTTGACAATTACAAGGTGCGTGTTGTTTCTCCAAGATAGATCTTCGTTCAGGATATCATCAGTTAAGAGTACGAGAAGAAGATATACTGAAGACCGCGTTTATAACCCGATATGGGCATTTTGAGTTCACAGTCATGCCATTTGGGTGACGAACGCACCAGCAATCTTTATGGAACTTAATGAAGCGGTCTGAAACCGTTTTGGGAAAATCCGTAATTGTTGTTCATTGAGACATTTAATCTACTCAATCGAGAGAAGAACAGTAAGTCACCTGAAGACGGATTCTAGACTACTCATGAAAGAGAGAAGTGTATGCTAAATTTACAAAGTGCGAATTTTGGTTAAGGATGTCCAGTACCTAGGAACATGTGGTCAACCTGATGGTATCACGTGATCCTAGCAGGTTGAGTCGGTCAAGAACTGGAAGACTCCTGAATCGTCAACTAAAATCCGTTCATTCTTAGGATTGGCGGGTTATTACCGGAGATTTATTGAGAATTTCTCTAAGATCGCCAAGCCCCTCACCCTGTTGACTCAAAAGAATAAGACATATGTGTGGGGCGATGAACAAGATGAAGCTTTCCGCATTCTAAAGGAGAAGCTATGCAATGCTCTAGTGTTAGCACTCCCCGATGGACCAGACGACTTTGTGGTCTATTGTGATGCATCGAAACAAGGTTTTGGGTGCGTTGCTGATTGCAGCGGGGCAAGTGATTAGCGTATGCGTCATAGACAGTTAAAGAAGCTATGAGAAATTTATAACCACCACGTCTGGAATTGGGTGCGTGGTGTTCGCCCTTAAAATCTGGAGACATTATCTTTATGGGACAAAAAGTGTTATCTACACTGACCACAAGAGTCTCCAGTACATCTTTGACCAGAAAGATTTGAATATGCGCCAAAGGCGGTGGATTGAGCTGCTCAGTGACTACGAATGTGAGATCAAATACCACCCGGGCAAGGCAAAATATGGTCGGCAGATGCCTTGAGTTAGAAAAGAAAGGCTCAAGCTTAGGCGACTACGTGCTATGAGTATTACTATTCATTCTGTACTTAGGACTAAGATTTTGGAAGCACAGGGCGAAGCTTCCAAGGATCTCAAAGCTCCAGCTGAATGGCTAAGAGGATTGGAAACACACTTTGAGCAATGGAATGATGGTGGAATTTTCTTCTTCGATCTGTTATCTGGACTTCATCAGTTGGTGTGTAAGGAAAACACTGAGCAATGGATGAAGTCATACTCTCGATATTCAATACATCCGGGTGCGGATAAGATGTATTGATCTGAGAGACTTATATTGGTGGCCTGGTATGAAGAGAGACATTGTTTGAGTACTGTTAGCAAGTGTTTGACGTGCTCTTGCTTAACCTCAGGATTACTTCAACAAACCAGGAAATCCCTAAGGGAATGGAAGAAGATAACAATGACTTAGTCACAAAAGTTGCTAGAAGCAGCGGTGGGGTATGATGCGATTTGGGTCATTGTAGACTCGGATTAACCAAGTCGGGCTCACTTTTGACCCATTCCGTGAAGAGTACAAAACGAGAGCTAGCAAGAATTTATATCATCGAGATCGTAGCAAGACCATAGGTTGTACCGGTACGGTGGTAATCATTTCCGACCGAGATGGTCAATTCGCTACACTTATGGCAAACTTTCTATCAGGAGGGTTGGGTTACAAAATACAAAAAACTATGAGTTGGCTTACATACCCTGTCTTGTTGTTTTGTTGGTATAACTACACACTCATCATCACTATCTGACTCATACTCCTCAATGATAGGAGCATCAGACCAAACCTTTGGTTGACTTTTTACATTAGACTCACTGACAACTAGTTCAGACACTAATTCAGAGGGTTCTGCACTAATGTTAGATTCATTAGGTTGAGTCTGTTTTGGACCATATGTAAACTTAGAATCATCTACTTCTACATCAGGTCCTGAAGGCATGTAATTTCCTGTCATGGGTGGGGGTACAGCATGCATTCCCTCTGCTGTAACAAACCTATCATACAAAGGTTGGTTTTCTATCTCACTCTTTTTATTCATAAAAACACTCTGCAACACTTCATTTTCATAACTCAAAATACCATCATATCTGTGATCCCCATACCCAAGCCCAAACTTATCATTAGCACTCATTTGGGTATTTAGCAGTTTACTAAGATTTTTAGAAGAATTATGCCACTTTTCTACCTTAGCCTTTAAATCTTCTTTTTCTTTTTGAGCTTCTGCTAATAGTTTCTTATGGTATGTGAGGACATCTGTTTTATCATCTAAATCTATTTTCATAAACTTTATCTTTTGTTCATACCAAAGTTGTCCTTGTTGATGAGCAACTAACTGTGCTTCAACTTTCTTAAGACCTTGAGAATATGCCTTTATTTCAATGCTTGCATCACTAAGTTGTTCTCTCTGAGCATCATACAGTTTTTTAAGATTAGCATAAGACTCTTTACACTTATTTGAACAAGAAATTACCTCTGTGTCTGAGTCTGAGCTGTTGCAAGCCATCAAAGCATAATCTTCATCTTCTGAATGATTTGTCCAATCCACTCCTTCTCCATCAACTGTCACCAATGCTTTAGAATCCTCCTTTTGTCCAGTTCTGCTCCCATCCTTGTTTCCAGAATTCCATGCATCCCTCCTCCTGTTATCTTGAGTTCCCTTGAATCTACACTCTCTAGCAAAATGACCTGTCTTGTGGCAATTGTAACATTCCACTTTGGTTTTATCAAAGCCAACTGGTTCTTTTGCATCAAATTGTAGCTTTCTACCAGTCTTCTTGTAAAACTTTTTCATTCTCATTGAGATCATGGCCACTTGCCACTTCAAGTCCATTTCTTCAAGGTCATATTCATCAATCTGTTCCAAGTCCTCATGATCCAGTTGAGGGCAACTTGATTGATTAGCAAGAAGTGAGTATGATGAAGTTTGTTCATACTTTGTGTTTTGACCAGAAAGATTGGGAACACTATAAGCGGTACTAACTTCATTAGTACTGCTGGTGTTCTCAGAGACAAAAGCTATATTTTGTGGGCTTGAGGATGATGATGCAGTAGAGCCTTTTATATCACTCTCAAAGACTCTTAGATTATTGTATAAATCATCAAAACTAAGACTGTCTACCCCTGGTTTGGTTCTCATAATTCTTATTCTGAGAGACTGTGACCAGGCAGTAGGTATAGAAGATCTTTCGGAATTTTTGATTAGCATCCTCAGTAGATACACCTGCTCCATGAATCTCTAGCTGACTTAGAAGACTTTTGGAACCTGTATATCACCCTTTGTGAGGCCCTTCTGTGTTGGATACAGAGAATCCTTCAAATTGTTGCTTCAAGATATACTTTTACATCTTCTTGGATTCGACATTTCCACCAAACCTAGATTTGATGGCATCCCACATTTCTTTTTCATCTGTCATCTTATGAAACTTAGCAAGATGATCTTCTGGTAGGGTCATAAGCAAGGTGGTCCTTGCTTTTCTCTCTCTTTCTCTGGCTACAAATCTCCTTTCAGCAGTCTGGAGGCAAAAAACCTAATTTGTCCTAGATGTATCTGTAGTGTTTGAAACAGGGACCAATGACCCAATTTTCCTAAACCATCCCAAATATGGTATAATCTGTATGGCAAAATTTAAGTGCTCATCTTCATAGCCCAGATATCATACTTCTCCCTTTTTTGAGAAATAGGCAGTAGTTAGTTTTTTTGTTGGTTTGATTACTGTATTCAGGAGTTGAGTTGGGCTTGGTGGTTGGGGGATGATGGTGGAGGTGGTGGTGGTGGTGGAATTTCTTCTTGTGATGTTGATGGCATCATTTTTAGTTTTGGAATATGAGAGTTTGATTTGATTGTTTTTCTTATTCAGAGTTTCTCACAGGCTCTGATACCAATTGTGGAGTACCATAAATGGAATAGTTCTTGTAGCCTATGAATGGATGATAGTTCAAACTGTATAAACAACTGACATAAGAAACACTGATTATGATTTACACTGTGTTGATGCGGTAATTCTAACACAAGTACTAAGAAATCACACATGTTATAACTAAATATACAACTTTATCTAATCTGTTTTGGATCACTTTACAGACTCTACTAATATTTTTGTATGGATTTTGATATGAGGATATCTTAGAGGAGTATTCTAACTATTGCCCAAGAGGGATCCTTTTATATAACTAAGGATAAACCTACACAAAAAGGCTTACAATTTGCATAACTTATCTTTTCCTAAGAGATCTCATGTTACATCATCATAAACGGTACTATAACTACTTTTTAAACTACCGGTATATACTAAATATTCGATCAGTACTTACATTTTTGTACTGTCTTAAGTACTAACTATAACTAACAAGTACTAACTTTTTTTGTATGTCGGGTACTAACCTTACTAAAACATAAATCCCTAACCTTACGTATAACTTAACTCTTGCCAACAACTAGTGTCTGTATGTCCCGTAAAAATCCCTTCTTTTTTTTGAATGCAATGTTTGAAAACGGTTATAGTCCAGCAAAACATTTGACCTGGTTCTCTATAACATTCGGCCTCTAGATGCGTACCATCTGTAACACCCCCAAAATGAGGGGTCGCAGCGAAATAGGATATCTAGGGCTGTGTTACTTCTTTGATCAATAGCACAAGATATTTTAAGAACGACAAAATGTCGGTTTTTTTTTTTTTTAAAAAAAAATGATACATTGTATTTGATATAAAGACTATGTTACAACAAGCATGCGATTTAACTTGTTCAGTGTTTGATTTTGCAAAGATTGACAATACATTTCCTAAAAAACATATTACATCCAAATTCTTTAGGTGATAACAAAGAGTGTCATATATGTTAGCCCTGGCACCTCGTGCCTATTGATCCCCTGAAAACATTTGCTTTAAAACATCGTCAACAAAAATGTTGGTGAATTCATTGAGGTTAGTTAAAATTATAATATGCAGGACCCGCCAAGACTATTTCCCGTGATAATGCATCAGATGAAGGACATCACATATCCGATTACGTCTTTCATAAGCTCATGCACTAATGCTCGACAATCATGTTCGCAATAAAAATATTGTATTATGCACCGATCAGATGTTTAACACCTATACATCCCACAATATGACATGCTATAACATTCATTCCTGGTGATATACGCTAATCACCTGAATGGGTGTGGTCTATTCCATATAGATTATTCATAACAATTCGCAGCTCACATAATGTAATTCATACAACATACATCTTATGAAATTGACTAGTTCATGATAATGGGCGCAACTTGAGTTTATCGCTACCTTAGGTAAACACAGTTAATCAATATAAAATATACACTTGACGTTCCAATTTATAAAACAATGCTATGTTTCCACCCCATAAAGTTTTATAATTATTGATATCGTAAAAAATATGGGGCTATGAATCTCACCTTGTGGGTATTTGATAATCAAAATATTCACATATAGCGCGTCTCGGGAGTAATTGATCGATGCACCTAAATTAAAATAGGTCGTATAAGCCACTAATTCGCTTGATTAACTAACATCATATTAAACGTCTATGTTAGTTATCATCATTACTATCGTTCGGTGTTAACTAATTTAAAAGGGTCAGTAGTGTTGTATGAGAAGCTAGGGGCACTTTAAATAGTAAATCCAACAATCTCGTCGAATTACGCCACACCGTAAGATGGCCATTATTATGAAAAACACCCTAGTAATATTGCACTTTGCTCAACTAATACCACATTATTGGTCTATATAGCTTAAATCATCAATCTAATTGTTTGGTAAAATTGTGTTTAATAAAGTAAATAATGTTTATAATTCTGTTTTAGTTAAATATATCATACTTTTGCGTTTTAAGCCTGATTTTGACGTTTCTTATGCCAAGCTTTCGTACTAAGACGAGTGATCAAAATATTACAAGTTTAATTTTTCAACATTCTGCGATTAATAGTGTTTTTACAGTTTACAACAGCTCATACACTTATTTTTACGTTTTAATTAGCGTGAATCCTCCGGTTAAATGTCGTATTCTTTTCGTTATAGCTCGCTTTAGCGTTCTTTCGAGCACGTTTTCGTTAATGAAAGTTCTATTGATTATGAGGTTTTACAAAAGTAAAAGTTTCGGGCATGGTTAGTAGACTTTTATCAAATAGTTTTATAAAAACCACGTATTAACGTTTAAAAATCATATTTTTATCGTATATCTTTTTCGTTTTATTAATCTTTTTTTGAGTTTTTTACCTTTTTAGAATCGGTCATGTGTGTATTATCTGTCTAAAATGTTAAAAACCTACTGTCTAAAATAAGGATGAATCCTCTAAACAAACCCCTTTGTATTCAATAGATATACTTATTCTATATACTTGTTTTTAAACACTTTTACTTAATAAAGTACCACATGTCTGCCATATTGCTTTATCTCATATGTCATAAATATAATCACGGTCCTTCACCAAGTCTATATTTAGTCCATGAGATTCCATGATAACAAGATTATCAAGTCATTAACAACTCATGAAAACAATAACTTTCCTTAAGTACTTCAAAACCCTAATTTGTACATATGCATCTTTACACTTAACCAACATGGTACATCACTTATATACCCATTTATCATGATATTATCTATTACATAACATAAGAAAAAGTGTACAAAATGATCATCACAAGTGAAAATCTCTTTTACATGTTTAAAAGTGTCCTAATGTTGATTTAGCTATATAACATCATATACACATATAATCTAAGAAAAAAATAAGAGATTAGGTTTCTTTCATAACCTTAATAATGAGGTAGGATGATGAACAAGTGATCTATACCCTGTTTAGATGAAAACCCAAGATAATAACCCTTGAATACCCTAATCTTTTCCTAAAAACCCTAATCTATTGAATTATCTAACCTTAAACCTTTGCAAATGGTTTATCCCAACCTTCAATACTTCTTAGAATACCTTAAGTATGATGTATAAACACTTGTATGGTGATAGAAAATCAAGTTATGGATTATTTTTTATCCCCAAAAAAGGGCGCATAAAATGCCATGTAGTTTGGAGGGAGTTATAGGAAGGATGGAATTAATTTTTCTTTAAGTTAAAGTGAGTGTGTCTTTTTACATGCTAGTGGGAAATGAGTTATATGTATCCAAGACTTAGCTACAAAGATTAAAAAGGATAAGAAAACACATGGGGGGGGGGGTGTGGGTTTGCTAGGTGATTGGTATGGGAATGTTGAGTGTGTAAGTGAACTTGTAAGAGATGTTGGAAGACTTTGTGGATTGCTTACTAGCTAAGGTTTATAACACATATTAGAATACAAAATATCTCCTTGTGTTTTATCTATCCATATCTGGCCTTATGGCTTCTTTGTTAAGAAAATGATAAATATTTGGGTATTGGGTATAAAAGTGGGTATTTGTTGAAGCGTAGAAAAGTTTTGGTGGTTCCGGGTATGCCTAAACGTTCTTTATCGCGAAACGTACATAAAATACGTAACCAATAGAAATAAATGAACAATGACCATAATTATTCTCAAAATAATTATGTTAATATTATGATTGATTATGTATATCAGTTAATTGTTGGTGCCCCGTTTACATTGAACGATAGGTTTTAGCTTACGCGATTTAACTTAAACGATACAATTAAAGCAAAAAGCGTTAAATACTAAAAATACATAGTTGCTTTATTGACGACGTCCATGTCTCTAAAACACGGGGTGTTATACACAAATCATGTTTTGTAGATTATTTTGAAAAGTGGTTTGTTGATTCATCATGATGGCTTGTTGAGATTTTATCGTGTTTTGAATTTCATTCTTAAGGTCTCATTCAACGGTTATTGATTGATTTTGAATGTTTCTTACATCTGTTCTTATTCCTCTTGTAACTTGAAAAATCATTTGAAATCTCTTGTTGAACTTGATTATTAGGCACTTGAAAAGGTTGGTTTTGAAATCCTTGGTTTTGAAAATTTGGAGCATGATTATTTGAAATCCTTGATTAACATGAAAATTATTTCCCCGATTAAAATTATTCCCTTTGAACTTGAATTCTGATTATTAAACCTATTTTGACCATTGTTTTGCACCGGAGCAAAACCTGGTGGTGCCATTTGATTACTAACACGGTCTTGCGAGGGTTTAACTGGATTTGTAAGTTCCCGATGGTACCGCACCTATACCACAGTCCAACTCTATCACACAAACAACTAGCTGATTGTTATCGATAAGCCGGACAATTATACCCAAAGAATGGGCACACACCAACAAGTAACGCAAAGTTTCCTCAACGCTTTATACGGAGAGCGGGGGTTGAGTAGTGAGCAACCTTTTTTAGAATCAATTCGATCAAGGTTTTGAAAGTTGTTCTGCCAGCTTAAGCAATTTCTCTCCGTTTTACTAGAAGTTGTATTCATCCTAGAAGTTGTGCATTCTCCTAGAAGCATTTGATCTATTTCCATGGAAATATACGTACTTTTGATTTATTCTCAATTATGTTTAAAGCCTCTCTAGTCATTTTATCTCAAAAGATTTCCACCCCGCCCGCGGCATTTAAGGAGTCTTGTTCATTCTCGTTTAAACTTTTAAAAGGTATCAACTTGATGAGTTAACTCCGTAATTACGTGATCGGGGGACAAGCTTATAGCAACTCCTTAATCGTTTCCCACGCTTCACTAAACAGTCTCCTCTAATTTTTTGTGTTAAGCGAGAAATTTCATTCTTTAAAGTGAGCTGGTTTGAAGGATGGGAAAATTGATTACATAAATTGGGTAACGAGATCCTCCCAAGTCAGATTGAATTTGGTCAGGTTCTTTCTCGTAACTAGTTTTAGCAGCTCCCTCGAGCGAATATGTGAACATCATAAGGGCTTAATCAATCGTTAGGCACATTCCTTAATGTAAAGTTGAGGTAAATCCTTTGAAAACTATTAATATGAGATGAGGATTTCACTCTCACATCCGTTGTTATAAAATGGATTTGCTTGATAAAATTGAAGCAAATCTCGTCTTAATCTCAAATTGATCAGCATTAATTTTCTGGTTAAAACCAATAGCTTTCTCCGTAACCCTTCCGTGGGTGACTCGGAGTAGCTACTTCCATTGAGTATGTTACGCCATTGGTGCAACGATAGTACGAAGCTCGGGTTCGACTATGTTTGGAGCACGTCCTTTATTTCGACGTCTCGGAATGGTTACGTTTGAATTATTTGGAAAATAGGAATTTTTCTAGTGGCGCATGACACATAAACAAAACAAAATAAAATGAGAAAATAAAGAAACGAGAATAAAGGAATTATTTTTGTTTTACCGATTATATCATACAAACTTAGGGTGAACTCTTCTTAAGTAAAAATTAAATTTTACAAAGAGTGCGCCTTTTTCGTTAGTGACACAAACGGTAAATTTTTTAATCTTTGGTTCGGGAACTTATTGATGGATAATACCTCAATTGAAGGTATTATTTGTTGGTGTTCTTTTACCAACTTTGTAATTTTAAATATTCACAAATTAACGAGAAAAATCAAAAAAAAAAACATCCGGAGAGCAATTATTTTTTATTTTTTTGTTTTTAAATTTCTACTTACATTAAAAAAAGAAAAGGAATAAAAATATTTTTTACTTTTTATACTATTAAATTTTTTTGTTAATTTTGATTTTCTTAAAACCGTAACTTTCGAAGACGAAAGGTTCTCCAAATCACGATCAACAAACTTCAAACGAAGGAATCTTAATCACAAATCCCCGGCATCGGCACCAAAAACTTGATGTATGGATAATTATATACACGTAAAATGATATAAGTATAGAAAATTACCAAACTACCCTTGAGGACAAAGGAAGAAAGGAAAATTCTCACAATTATATATAATAATACGTATATTTACCGGGTCGTATTCCTCGAAGATTTATGAAATTGAGACCACGTTTGTTATTTGGACAATGATTTGAATTGGTTCGATATTATTTGTTTTCATAAAAATCCTAAAAAGTAAGCAAATTAAAGGGACAATTTAAACCTACTTTAATAACGGGAAATTAAACTTTAACTAAAAACGCAAAACGGGAACCCTAAATGGTGATTAAAAACCCTAAATTTCCAAAATTAAACCTAAAATTAATTTTCTTTCATTTTTAATAGAATCTAATTGACTAAGAAGTAAGTTTAAATGAAAACTTAAAAAAACGGAGTTTGGAATGAGTTTAAAAGCAGAAAAAAACGTGACCGGGAATGAATTCAATGTTCTTTAAATTGAAATTTTGCAGATTTTAACCCTACAGAAGCAAAACTAATTTTTCCTAGAAACTATTTGATAGTAAAGAAAATTTTTTTCCTAACAAGCATTATATTTTTTTTGATTGTTTTTCTAGTTTTTATGAATTTTTAAAATTCTTCATAAAAATAAATGTTTAAAAAATACTACAACTAAATATAAAAAAAAAATCTTAAAAAAAATTATAGAAAGTAGCTTTGAACTTAGTAGAATATAGGGAAAAATAAGTTGGGATCACTGCTTATTCGAATAAGTGTGCAATAAGCTAAAACAAAACTTATTGTTAAAAAGGCTAAAATGTATACAATTAATTCATTTTGTAAAACTAGAATGAAAATGTCCCAGGCACTAGTTGGGTAGTGAGTGTGTGTGTTAAAACACTTGGTGAAGGTGGTAGAGGTCCCGGGTTCGAGCCTTGCTCACCTGAGGCTTCCCACTTTCCTAAGTGTTTTAATTTTTTATATTTTTTATAACTTTTAGAACTCTTAAAAATAAGCAATTTTTTTTAACAACTATTTTTATAAACTACAAATAAGCTCAGAAATAAGCTAAATAATGACATAAAAGCTTAAACTAAACTAAACCACTAAAAAGTTAACTAATTGGGCAATTTAATGACAAATAAGCTAAGGGAAACGATAAATAAGCTAAAATAGATAACAATCTATATCTAATAACCAAGTAAGAACTAAAATAAACACATTTGATAAGCTAGATTGATAGAAAAGCTTAAACTACGTAAAAACACTTTACATTTAACACTAGAAAGCAAATAAGCTCAAATAAGCTAATGACAAAACTAAATAAGCTAACATTGACTTCTACTAACTAGAAAAAGCAAAAAACTAAATCCTAAATAGCCTTATAACAATAAGCAGATAAGCTAAAATAAAGAAATAAGCTCTTTTTATGTAAACTGATAGCCAAACAGCCCCTTAAGGCACTTTTGAGCTTAATTTTAATTTTTCTAATGAAACCTTGATACCAAATGGCTTATTGAAACTTAAACTATGACCTACTAACTACTTAGAAATGCTTTTGAAAAGGAGTTTTGAAATCATTTGCTTAATGAAAAAGGCTTTTGAAAATAGCTGAATTACTCAGTAGGAACTGAGTTTTTTTTTTGAAAAGACAAATGGCAACTTTTGAGCTTAAAGACAGATAAGCAAATGAAATTATTTTGAAAAATCAAGTCCAAACTAATTATTAATGGACTAAAAACTACTTATAAACTAAAAATTAAGATCTATAAACTAATTTAACCTTCTGAAAATTGATGTTGAAAAATGACTTTTTGTCATTTTAAAACTGCTAGTGCAGTTTGCACTTGAGTGACTAATTATCAAATTCTTCTACTGCAGACCCAAGAGAACAATCCTAACATACTTAAAACATAAAACTAAAGGCAATTAGAGCAATTACTAAATCTAGAACTGAATTAAGCTAATATTTCTAATAACACTTTAACAGATTATGACTTATATCAAATTAACTAATCAAATCCTAATTAACTCTAACCTAACTAATAAATTCAGCATAAACAAACTTAGTTGAAAGATTAAAATCAAAATCCTAAGACCAAATGGCCACTAGCAGTACTAACTTGTAGTTAGTACTGCTATGCCAAACACCACTTTAAAATCAACCAGTTTCATTTTAAGCTTTTGATAATGGGATTTAGAGCTCAACAATAAAAAATACCAGATGTTAAGACCTTTTATAGGACCTTATGAACTTTATAATCACTAATCAATAAGCCAGATTCAATAAGCTAATGGTTATGTAATGTTTTTTGGATTTTTATTGAAATTTTTAAGATAAAATATGGAAAAAAACTTTGATCTAAACTACTAAACTTGGGAAAACAGTAGGATTAATCATATTTAATAAGCACAGTAAAGACAGATTTAGACTAATATGCTGAAAAATTAGCAAAGGCAATTATTAAGCTAAGAAACTGAAATTTAAAGAAGACTTACAAAGCCTTAGCTAATACAAAGGCTTTTTAAAAGCTCAAGGTGTTCTTCATGCTTAGGGCCTCTCACTAGGATAAGTAGTAAAGTCCTATGAGTCTTCCATTGCTTGTAATCCCATTTAGCAAAGGCGTAATAGATGATTTTAATTGTTCACGTATATTTGGTTGACTAATTTGAACTCAATTATGAGCTTTAGAGGTCTTGAAAGAGCTTTTAGCTAAGCTTATGACTAGTATGAGCTTATGAAAACAATTTATAAGAGCTTTTTAAAGTATAAGAGCATGATGAGTAAAAAACAAAATTAAGATTTTACTGATTCAAAAGCTAATTACAATACTTTGAAATAGAGATTACAAAGCTTTTTATAAACAGTTATTAATTACTTGTAAATGAAAATTACATTAAGCTTAAAAGAACTAAAAATTTAAGCTACTACTTAAAAATTCGGAAAAAAACAAAAGATGATATTGTGAGTGAGGAGAGAGCTCTTTATATAGCAAGTTGAGTGAAGTTTAGGAGTCCTAGCCCGCCTCTCCTATTTAATCGATCGTCAACCCTACTCATTTTAATGCCAACCATTCGATCACCAGTTTTGAAAGCACGTTTTTGGGTTATTAAGTGGAGCTCCACGGCATTGCAAGTGGATTCCGTGTCATCTGGGCTCAGTTGTGACTTCTTTTACAGTACTTTATTGTGTAAAAATTCACTTCGTGGTTATTGTTTCTTCATTTATTCCGCATGTCATGCCTTGTGGGGATTCTAAACCAATAGGGCTTTCATGACTTCTACCTGCAATAGAGCATGTACCTTGGTACTCGAATCATAAAGCCACATCCTCAATTTCAATTTACCCTTTGATTTGAGTTGGGTTAAAGCAACAGAGAAGAGAGATAGAGACGTGTAATGATCAGTTTTAAAACGTTTCCCTGCCTTTTTTTTTTGTATCATTTTTATACCTTTGTATTGACCTCGAGGTTTGGGGTCGTTGACTGGGTTGGGTTTTTTTACTAAAAAGGATATAGGGTCGGGTTGTCTTGTTTGGGTTATTATAGCAAAGATAACGATTTCCGTGTTCTCTTTATAAGAATAAATAAGCGGTTGTTAGGGCTTTAGGGATTTTGGTTTTTTAAAATTAGGTTTAACATTTTTAGGGATTTTGTGGTATTTTGAGGGTTTTGGCATTTTGTGTTTGACCAAGATTTGACCAAAGGTTGACTTTTGTTGACACATTGCAAAAATACTCCCGGATCTTTTGCATCTTTTCGTGTCCGTGTCGTGTTTGTCGGCTTTGGCGATTTCTTGTGCTATTTGCATTATCCTGTACTACACAATACAAAAGACAAAACAAGCAATCTACAAGCATTTTATGCACAATTTTATCTTTTTAGGGACATTTTTGATATAGAAAGGATATGTGATTTCTCACATATCAAGGAGGTGGGACCTTAATGGTATACTCAGCGAGTTTCGTATCCGTTAAAGTCTCCTTTGCACGTTCATCCTCCTCCAGATTAATGAATGGAGGAGGCATAGGAACAGAAAAGAGGCCAAGTTAGGTCCATCTACGAACAAGACCATTCGGGTTGGTGATGGCATTAATTTCATTTCGGGTTAGCAGGTGGTGTTTGGCCAGGGAGAGGCATCCCGAACCCGAAGAAGAAGCGGTGTTCATTTGGAAAAAGCTAGCATCTGTTCTTCTTCTAGTTCTCATTAGGTATTGGTTAGACATTGAAGCTTGTGAATCGAAGTTAGCATTTCATTTCTTAACTTATTTGTCACATTGTTAAGTTATGAATTGCATGGCTTTTATATTATAACATCATTTATCTTCTTATTTTATCAACTCACTTAAAGGCGTTTTAACTTGATTTTGTTTGAATTGGAGCTTGATAAGATGTATCTTGTTTGATATTGTTTCCTCGAGTATATCTTGGGGTTGGCTAAAGGTTTGATATATTTTGACATTTGGTTTGAGCAAAAACCCGGTGGTCGAATATTTTTGATTAGCCACATAGGAGGATGATAGACCCGGAATTACCCTAATTGTAGTTAACCGCAGTTGCTGAAACGTATCCTTGAATATTATCTCAAAATTCTGGGAAAGTGTTGCCATCGGCGGCAAGACACAGCATATATGGTGGGCACCATAAAGTAACACAAATTTCCTCAATCGGCTTTTACGGTAAGCTTGGAGGTGGGGTTGCTTGAAATTGTTTTTTTGAGAATAGCTTGTTCATGAGCTGGGGCTTTTAGGTAGACTCACAACACTTGTTTGCTGATTTACTGCATGAGTATGTTTCGGCTATCGCATAGGAAAAAAGAATAACTCACTTGTGATTTCCACTTGAGAAACAAAAATCGATTTGTTTCATGAATTGCGGACCTTGGATTTGTTTTCGATAATCGTCAACACATCTTGAGTACGTCTTTCCAAAAGATTGCCACCGGTGGCATAATTCAAAGAATCTTGGTCAGCTGGGTTTAAGGCATTGTAGGAGGTATCAAGTTGATGCAATTCGGTAAAACCATGATGTGGGCATGCACGAAGGAGATTTTTGTGACGGTTACCATGCCTCTTGAAATGCTTCATTCAAAATCAAAACGGTTGTGGATAAGTTGGAATTTCTATTTCGGAGATTTGTCGTTCTTGAGGGTGGAATGAATTCATTGATGAATTTAGAAGAAACAAGATGCTTCCCAAAGGTGAGGAATAGACGAGGGGGTTCTTATTTTCGAGCCGTCCGCCAGGGTGCCCCCGCAAAGAGAGAGGAAAATAGCATAAGCTAATTCGTCCGAATTAGGCACATCCTTTGTATTTTATTGGGAAAGTTATTTTGTTAAACCAACGAATTGTGATATGAGGATTGTCTTTTCAAGTCTGAAGAATTGGTCCGATATCATTATATTTAATGAGACTATGCTTTAAGCTCGATTGCTCAGCATGAATTGGTTGAACCACAATTGCCTCTGCTATACCCTCGGTGGAGGTTCACGGAAAGCAAATTCCGCATGGTACGTTGATCGGCCATCCGTATCTAAGGGAGATTATTCAAGGAAAAAGGTTGTTCTTGTACGTCTAAGTTACGGACATTTCGGATTTAAAGTAGTTGGATTAGGAAGAAGATTCACCCAACTAGATTCAAAGAAGAGCGACGTGCGCACAATGCTCTATGGAAAAGAAATCTATTAAATAAAATTATTTTCTGGGTCCGATTGGTAAGAGTTCACGGTTAGGCTTTCTAAATTACGCACATGGAAGCGGAGGAGCTGGGTCAGCGCGAAAAGCTTAGTTAAAAAACCCTTCTCCTTTTCTGGGTCGAAGTTCGCTAGTTCGTGGACTCGACCCAGCCTTCATACCCCCACTTATAGTTTTGTATACTCAAGGTGAGAGACGCGTTAACAATTAACCTCACGGATTATTTTGTTGTTTTTCAATTTTTTGGTACTTTCAATACTTTAGGAAAAGTATTGTTGGTATTTTTAATTTTTATAATAAGAAGAAAATATTCACAAACGAAAAATGATAACTTCACGAGGAAGGGTCTTCAAAAACTAATCTTCAAACGTAAAACGTATTCGTAAAACACACCTCCCCGGCAGCGGCGCCAAAAATTAATCCTTGAAATAACACCTTTACTATATATATAAATATATATAATATAAGAATTAACAAAGTATTAATGATAAGAATCCCGTACGGATTTTAAAAGGAAATATACTTTTACCCAAAGCAAAATCCCAAAAAACCTTTCCGAGTCGTGTCCCGACGAGGCGTGAATGGAGAATCGATGTTAAGTTCGTGATCGCGCGTTTGAATGGTCAATATATGATTTGGATTCTATTTCTACAAATAAAATGCAAAAACAAGAAAAGGCAAAATAAAAATGAAAGCAATTAAAGTAAAAAATGAAGAAAAACAACAACGGGGCCAAATCCCGTTCTTAAAAAACCAAATTCTACAAATTTAACCTTATGAAAGCAAAATTAATTTTTAACAATCCTAAATGATAAAAGAAAATTTATAAAAAAATAGTTATATTTTTTTGAGTTTTATATTTTTTATTATGAATTAAAAATAGTTTTAATCAAAAAAATTAATTAAAAATACTAAACTAAATTGGAAAATTTTGAAAAAATTATGAAAAGTTCTACTTTGGACAAGTGCATGATACCTAGGTTAAAATAAATAGTCTAAACTGCTTAATGAAATAAGCTAGTTAAATAAGCGAAAAGGGCTCTATAGCTTGTAAAAGGCCACAATGTGGTTTTAAATATAAAAATGGGCAAGTTTTAAAAAGAAAAGACCCAAGGGCACGTTTGGTAGCAGAGGTGTGTGTTAAAACGTTGGTTGAGTGAGGGAGTGGTCTGAGGTTCGAGCCTTGCTCACCTTGACTTCTCCTTCACTCCCAATGTTTTTATTTTCGCATACTTTTTTTTTTGAAAAAATTTAAGCACCTTAAAATAAGCACTTTTAATAAAGCAACTTTTCTAAAAAGCATAAATAAGCACATGAATAAGCTTAAAAGGTAACAGACTTAACTTTTTACACTAAGACTTAAGAGGCTAACTGTTAAGCATTTTGGACACAATAAGCATTGAAGAAAACAAATAAACTTAAAACAAATAATCACTAAACCTAATAAGCACTTATGAATAAGAATAAGCTAATAAAAGGAACTGAAAATAAGCTAAAATGGCAGAATCACTCAAAAGGCTTTTAAACTTAAATTCCTAAACTAAAAATGCTAATAAACTCAAATAAGCTCTATCCTAAGCTAAATAAGCTAAAAGCAACTTAAACCTAAACCCTATTAAGCAATTTAAGCACAAATTAAAGCAATCCTAACAAGCTGAAAAGCTGAAATAAAGATTATAAAATAGTTAGGCCAAAAACCTACTATCCAAAACATGCACATAAAGGCAACTTTCTAGCTTATTTCTAAAGACTAGGGAAATGGTCCTATGGGCTCGTTATATGACCTTATATCACTGAAAAGCTATCTTATAAGCTACAATAAATCATGCAAAGAGAAAAAGGAGTTTGAAAATCAAATAAGCTATGAAAAGGTCTTATGAAAAAGCTGTTTCACTCAGTATGTGCTAAGTTTTACAAATTTTTGAAAAGACAAAATGGCTTTTTGCAGCCTTAATTTTAAGCTAGTAAATAAGCTTTAAAGACTAAAATAAGCTAAAACAGATCAAGCTTATAAACCAATGAGCTTATACAATGAATTTCATAACCTAAAACTAATTTTAACTAATCTAATCTTAAGCTTGAAAAAAGTCGCGACTTTTTTATTTTTTTTAACTAAAAAAAACTGACACAAAACCTTTGAGAGTATTTGAGTATAAATTACACAATCACAGCACATTAAACTACTGCTCATTTTAAACTCTAAAAAGAACTCAAAAACCTAACCGAAAAACTGCTTTTAATCAAGACTTAAATTTAAACACTTTGAAAGAATTTTATGACCACAGATGGACACCATTGTATAGTTAATAAAACCTTAAAATCTTCACTTTAAAACTTGAGAAGAACTTCATGAAAAAGAATTAACAAACTTAAATTAGGCTTGTTTAAGTTTGCTTAGGGACCCAAAAAAAGTTTTTACAACCCACAAAAAATTGAGAATCATTTTTAGCCCTTATAACACAAAAACACCCCTTATAAGTTTTAATTTTCTATTTTTAAGCTTGGTTTTCAAAGATTTTTAAGGTAAGGGTTTCAAAGGCACGGATGTTCAACAAGCAATAATTAACTAAAGTAATTTTTAGGAATAGGAGCTCAAAAATAAGCACTTAAGATAAGCAAACAAAGATAAGCAGTAAAAAGCTAAAATTGACAGTTTTAAAGAAAAACTTAAGCAAATGACATATAAGCAATAAACAATGACAAATAAGCAATAATTAACAATAATAAGCAACAATAAGCAGTAATAAGCAACAGTAAACAGTAAATAAGTAGTTTTAAGCTAAAATGCTAAAAATAGAAAACTTACAAAGCCCTTGCTCAAAACAGGGCAAATAAGCTGATCTACAAGCTCTAGCTTGTCAAAGACAAGCTAGTGAAACCCATAAGCCCGTCCAGGTTTGGCTTATCATCCATTTTTAGCTTCTTTTGAGTGATTTTTTGGTAAAAAACTTAAACACTTCAAGCTATGAAAAAGCTTGAATAGTTTAAGCAAACAGCTTAAGTACAAGTTAAAAAGAGTTTTTGTGAGCTTATAAACGTTTTTAAAACATGAAGTGCATAAAAGAGAAAAACAGGATTTTAACTTAAAAACTTAAATTTCATTAAACTCTAAAAACATTACAAGGCTTTAAAAAGGAAATGACAATAAGCTAAAAAGTAAAGTAAAATAAGCTGTAAATTAACTAGATGCCTTAAAGGCTTACAAAAGGCCCTATTTATTAGTGAAAAAATCAATGTATGTAGGTTCTTCATTGTGTACCTTCTGAGAGTGAGCTCTAAGGGATCGGGTTTCTTGTGTGAGAGACTTCAAATCATCATCATAGTCGTCCAAAAATCTTGTTCTCTAAGGTGGCAATTGGTCCATGTGAAGTGGGGTTTGATGTGGGGTTGAAGGAAAATGATGTTTTGTGTGTGGGTGCTTAAGTCGAGGGGTAGAAGACGTGTGAACAGTAAAAAGGGCGGGAACTTTTTTTGGGTTTACTGGTTAATGGGGGTTAGCTCTGAATTTGTGAGGTTGTTGCATCGTTAGTCCTTTTGGACTAACAATGTTAGTCCTTGAGGATTAACGATGTAAGGGTTAAAGGACCCCTGGCATAAAAGACTTAACAGTCTTATGTTTAGGACTGTTATGGGTTTGTTAAGGAGTTGGGCCAGATTTATGATTGGGCCTGTTTTAAGTTAAAAAGGAAATGGCCCTTTTTTAACTTATAAGTTGGTCTTCAAATGAGTTTAATGGGCTGACCCGGCCCATTAGATGGGTGCGGGTTGGCCCATTAAGTATTTCTTCGATATTGGCTTCGTCTTTTGATTGGACTTTTGGACTCCCTTTTTTGGTTGACTTTGACTTTTTGGCTTTTCATGCTCTTCCTTCCGTGCTCGGTTTTTTGTTCGTTTTGGCTTTGTTTTTTGGTCCTCCTTTAGTGACATATCATTACCTTGCACATCCAAAAATAGCAAAACACACATATATTGCATTTTATGTACGGGCTTGTTTGGTCATTTTAGGCTCATTTTTCCTAGGGTAAATGGTTATGTGTTAATTAATTGCACATTCCTTGATACGTCTATCCCTTATGGTATAATATTACCTGAACAGGTAGTTTGCAAAGTCTGGACGAACATGGTTCGTTTTTGTTGTTTTGATTTCCATAAGAGTTTTTCTCCGGGGGAAAGTTATCATCAGCTTTACTTTCATCCCGCCACCTTTCCAACACACTTTCCTCTCCAACCCCCCCGTTGTTGTTGGGAGTTGTTTTTAGAGACCATGTGTGTGTCTTGCCCCCCCCACCTCAGATAGAGATCATGGGTGAGCTGGGAGGTGTATTAGTTCGTGGAACGCAGTCGGTGTGTTTGTCTACCGCGCTGCTCGTCACGCTCGCTAGATGGCTCTCGTGTGTGTGTGTCCCCAGAGACTTAGAGATAGACCAGCGCAGAGTCTCCGGGTAAGATCCATCGGATAAAGCTAAAGGTTTCTAGCTCGTGCTTTTTTGATTAAGTGCCCTTAGTGCGTGATAATGATCGGTCTATGTACATAGCTTTTTAGAGAATAGATAGGATCTGAAAATTCTGGGGTCAAAATGCAAAATAACTTACAGCCATAAGTTCTTTTTTGATTTCTGATGTATTTTTGTTGAGCAGAAATGAGGGTATTTGATTGCGAAAGTAGATTGGGTGCAAAGTTTTTTACCTCTTTTTGACTCTAAGACGGCTACTCCTACAGCCGAATCAACTTGCATCAACCTCGCCCTCCTCCGCCGCGCTCAGAGTGATCGGAAAGATGCTAGTTTGGGGCTTTCAGATCCAGGAGCAACATGTGAGTCTCTTCATTTCAATTTTTCAAATGCTTTTTTGAATTCTTAGTGAATTCAAATAGAGTGTCTTTTTTGAGTAGTTTAGTTAGAGGTCAGCTATTGTTTGAGAAATCTTTTTATTGAAAACGTTGGTAAAAAACCGGCATTGTTCCGAGGAAAGCTTCTAATACCTTTAGATTAGTAGGGGTGGAGTTTTAAGGTTACATTGATTTTTTCTTTGTCAAACTTAAGTCCTGCGCTGGAAACTGGTGTCCGAGCAAATTCTGCTTTGACCATTATGTGACATTTTTCCCCAGTTTAGATTGAGATGAGCGTCTTCACAAACGTTGGAGCATTTTTTTCAAGGTTGTTGAGGCATGGGTCCTAAAGAGTTCTCCAATGTTCGGGAGGGAAATCATCCTATGATAAAATACTTCGACGGATTCTTCGATCAATATCGTGAAGATTGCCAACATACATCTTTGAAATGTATGCTAGGAGATTTCATAAACCGAGAGGCATTATGATGAGAGAGCGTATGTGCCGAAAATAAGGACATGTAAATGTTTGTTGGAATTTGAAAATACCTTATAATTATACCCTTCGAGGAAACAGAAGTATTTATTCCTGCTAGTTTTTCTAGCATTTGATCATGAAAGGTAAGGGGAAAGTGATCTTCGGTTGCTTTCATTGAGTTTACGTTAATCGTGAATAATCGCCAACCCGGGTTAATGGTTCTGGTTGGAACAAGTTCATCATTTTCATTGGTGACAACTATAATACCACCTTTCTTTGGTACACAATAGATAGGACTAACCCAAGGACTATCGGCAATTGGATAAATTATACCGGTATCCAAGAGTTTCATGATTTCTTTTTTGACCAACTTCTTGCTGTCGGGTTTAACTTCTTTATTTTTGGACAACTGGTTTCTTATCATCCAGAAGTTGTATCTTGTGTTTGCAGAATGATGGGCAAATACTAGGAATATCTATTTTTTTCCAAGCAAAGGCTTTCTTGTGTTTTTTAAGGACGGATATGAGTCTGTTCTTCTTTTCTTTGGATAGCTGAGATGATATGATAACAGGAAGAAAAGAGGGTTCTTCCAGAAATACATATTCCAGATTATCAAGAAGGAATTTAAGTTCGAGATCCGTAGGAGGTTCTTCGAATAGATGTTTTGATTTTTATAATCAAAGTATTGATTGGTGATTTTTTTGGAATGGTGATCTTCGATTGTCAGATTTTAGAATCAGAGTTTGAGTTTTCATAGCAGTAAATTGCCATGAATTCATCAAATTCAGCAAAGATTTCTTCTTCGAGAAGGGTTCCTTCGAATTTAAATGAGAATTTACTTACCTTCATTAGAAAGAGCGTCGAAAATCCTTTTCTTAGATTTCATCGATGACTCGATGACTGAAACAGGTATCACTCATTGAGTATAGGAGTGTTTTTCATAGCAGACTCGATATTGTAAATCATTCGTTCTAGTTCTACTTCAAGGTTAAGTTGTTTCTTATTTAACTCGAATTACTGCATCAGCAGTGTGAAGAAAGGGTCGTCCCAAAATGAGGGGAACTTTTCTTTACTATCTTCTTCTATTTCGAGAATAACGAAATCAGCAGGAAAGGTGAATTTACCAACTTCAACGAGCATATTTTCAGCTATTCCAACAGGGTATTTGGAATGTACTATCGGTAATCTTCCGTCATTTTGGTTAGTTTAAGACTTTTGAGAGATAATTTGGCATATAGCGATTATGAATAGGTTAATGTTAGCCCCTAAGGTTGGGCTAAGGCATTACGGGAGAAAGTTTTGTTGAAATTACATGGAATAAGAAAAGTTTCTGGGTCTCCGAGTTTAGGTGGAACTTTGTATTGGAATGATCTGTCGGCTAATCTTACGCTTATTTTGGTAGGTTTAAGAGTTTCGAGAGATAGTTTTGCATATAAGGAATTTGGAATAAGCTTAATGCTAGCACCGAGATCGGCCAAAGCATTGCAGGAGAAAGTTTTGTTGAAATTACATGGAATAAGGAAACTTCCTGGGTCTTCGAGTTTTGGTGGAACTTTATTTTGGATCATCGCTGAACTTTCATCGCTTAAAAAAGTGACAAAAATATGTTTAATTTTATGTTTGTTCCTTATAAGTTCTTTGAGAAATTTTCCATAGTTAGGCATTCCGGCTAAGACATCGACAAGAGGTACCTTAATTCGAACGGCTCGGATCATGTCAAGAAATTTTTCGTATTGGGCCTCCATTTTTTCTTTTCTAAGGCGTTAATGATATGGAATTTTTTGTTTGTATGGTTTGGATAACGGTGTTTCTTTGACTGGTTTTGTGGGTTGAGTTTTTGGTGTAGGTTCATCGTCTTCATCATCGCTATCGAAGTTGATAGGGTTTTCAGAATTATTCTGTTGATCATCCGGGTTATCTAGCGGATTATAGGATTTACCACTCCTTATGAATACGGAATTTACATGATCATTACGAGCTTGTGGTGGTTGGTAAGTTTTAGAGTTGCCACCTCGTGGGTTTGGTTGAGTGTTGCCTGGAAGAGATCCAGAAGATCGACCAGATTGCTTGTCAACGAGTCTGTCGAACTTATTTTCGAGATTCTGGATTAAAGCTTAATGATTTTTGGCTACTGTTTCGAGTTGAGTTTTGAGGTCCATAAATGTTTCTTTAACAAAAGCGTTGGTTGATTGTTGAGACTTCATGAAATCATTGAATTGTTTTTGAAGATCATAAGGTTTATCATCGGTATTGGATCGGTAGTTGTCTCGGTTATAATCATTCCTGTCCGCTTGAACGTCAATTATCATGATTCGAGTCTCGGTCGTGGTAATCATTGTAAAAATAAGTCTTACGGAAAGTTTGCATGAATTTAGCTTCTTCTTCACGGGACATAGGCATGTCATCATCGTCAAGATCGGGTGTTGGTTGTTTAGCTCGAGATTAGAGTTCTTTGTACTGAGCATCCATTTTTATGGTCATGGCATCCATTCGGGTCATAATTTTGTCAGTATCAGAATTACTGCTACCTTCATTGGCGAAAGCAATGGTTTTCTTAAGAGATGATTTGGTTTTTTTATTTTTAGCCCAATCGAGCTTGAGTAAGATTTTATCTTCGAGAAGCTGATAAGCTTGATTTGGTGTTTTATAGAGGAAAATACCACCAGCTGCGACATTTAGAACTTCTTGGGTTATTTTGCTGAGACCATGATAAAAGATTTTGATAATATTGCCTTTGGAAAGGTTATGACCATGGCAGTTTTAGAGCATTTCCTTCATACAAAGCCAATCATCAGTTAGAGATTCGTTTTCATGTTGAGAAAAGGCACGGATTTTTCTGAGGAGTCGGTCGAAAAGAGCCGGGGGAAAGAATCAGCTAATGAAAGCAGTTCTAAGTTCATCCCATGTTTCGATAGTTCCTTCGTTGAGTTCGTCCAACCATGTTTTTGCTTCACTAGTGAGTGATAGGGGAAATATCATTAGGCGGACAACTTCATTCTCGGTATCTCTGTATTTAAACATATCGCAGATTCTGAGGAATTCATGAATGTGTTTATGAGGATCAGTTTTGGTTCTGTCATCATATTGGTTTCCTTTGACGAGATTCAAGTGGTTACCTTTAATAGCAAATTCGTTTGCGGTTTCAGGAATGGTTATCGCGGAACCGGGAGTCGAAGCGACAACATGGTCGACAGCCCACATGGGTTCATCATCCATTGGATCGTAATTTCGAAGAATATCAAGAAAGTGACGGTAGTAATTAATGTCGAGAATTGACGGATAGACAATTCTCGGGTGTTGAGGTGGATTGTTTCTTTGATCGAATGGAACTCTTCTGTTTCGTCGACGAAGTCTTCGATTCAGAGTGCGTTCAGGTTCGGGTAAAGGTTCAACAAGTTCATAATTGGAAGCACGTGTATGCATCCAAAGGAGAAATTTGTTTGGGTCAGTTTTCCAAAAAACTGTACTGCGATTTTTGAAAAAGAGGGGAGTTAAAGTAATTTTCCAGAGTTGACTACAGGATAGCTTAAAAATCCCTGGCAGCGGCGCCAAAAACTTTAATGTGTTTCAAAATCTTTAAATTTATAATGACTGAAAATACCAATTTTATTATAGGGAAACACACGGGTAAAAGTATAACCCACGTATGTAGTATAATCTTTTTTAGGTAAGATCAGGTCGTCCACAGGGATTTGAGTAGTATTCAAATAATCAGAAGAGAATAGACTTTAACAATTTTGCAAATAACTTTTTACCAGTGATAATGAAGATGACTACTCCGATAGTTGAAAATAATTTATAAGTGTTGGAAATGATCTTGAAAATGGAACCTTTAACTTACAAAAAGGATTTCTCGTCAGAAAACGTTTTAACAAATTAATTTGATTAACTCAAGACTTATATTTAGTTGACTAGACCAAATGTGTCACTCAAATAGTTTAGTTACTTATTATATCAAAGTTTATTTTGTTTATCAGCTTACGAAAGTGGATTTCTCGACACAAACGTTAAAGATCATAGACAAATCTTTAAAACCACATAGACCATAATGGGTCTTTTGACCTACACCGATATGATTATATAATCTAAGATTGATAAGCAAAAAAACTGATAAGATAAGATATAATAGGATTGCAACATAAGCTTGAGATTAAAAAGATCACGATCGTACCAAACACTTATTCATTATCATAACGTCACCGAGTAGTCATGAGAGATTTAGCCTCTCATGGCTATAAGGTTCATAACATAAGATGATTCAACATGAATTTCCATTTTTCCAATATACTAATATGATATTCTACTTCGTTCTTGATCGTTTGATCCTGAATCTTCAAAAGGGTGTGGTGTTTATGGTGTTTTGGTTATTTGGGTGGAATGGATGAATATTTGCTGATGAGATGATTGAGGAATGAAGAGAGGAATGATTTGTGGGATGCTTTGAGAGTGAAAATTCATCCTCTATTTATAGGCTGAAAATAGGTGAAAAGTGCGGCGCACTAAGATATTTGTGCGGCGCACATTGGGTGTTAATGCACTAGCATTCAATTCTTCATTTAATTCTTCTTAGTTGGATAGGAAGTGCGGCACACACCTTATTTTGTGCGGCGTACTTGGGGTATTAATGCACTTGTTTGACTGAGCTTTAATTACTTCTGACTTTGGGGAGAAGTGCGGCGCATAATGGCAAAGTGCAGCGTACTTGGCATGTTTTGAGAGGAAGTGCGGCGCACAACTGATAAGTGCGGCGCATTTGCAGACTTTTTAGCTTGAGATTTTATTCTTTTCTTGTATCTTGATTTCCAATATGTGTAAACACTTGAGCTTTGTTCCTTTTTATCTTTAGATGTCTTCTAGTGAACCTGCAAGCAATTCATGCTATTAAGTATAGAAAGTTCACGAGAAATGATTAAATATATACAAATAACGCCACTGAAAACATGTATAATTTGGGCGTTATCAATATACCATGGGGATGGTAGACAATACACTTTTTACGAAGAAGAAAATTTTACATCTCATCATTGTTCAAATATATGTCGACGATATTATATTCGGTTAACTTGTCAAGAGTTGTGTGACGACTTCGCCAAAATTATGCATGATGAGTTTGAAATGAGCGTGATAGGTGAACTTAACTTCTTCCTTGGTCTATAAATAAAACAATTAGAAGACAGAATACTTTTTAACCAATCTAAATACATCAAAGAAATGCTTAAGAAATTTGGCTTAGAAGATTCTAAACCTATGAAAACCCTTATGTCCTCGAATACTAGACTCACGAAAAAAAGGTGAGTCCGTGGATAGTACTAAATATAGAGGTATGATGATAAACCTATTATATCTAACGGCAAGTAGGCCCGATACCATGCTTCGTGTTTTCCTATGTGCCCACTTTCAAAAGGATCCCAAAATATCACATCTTGAAGCGGTAAAGTGTATCTTCCGATGCATTAAACGCACTACACACTTAGGATTATAGTATTTCAAGGGGACCGGTATGGAAATTATTGTCTATGTCGACTCTGATTAGGCGGGAGATTAGGTGGATCTGAAAAGAAAACGACCGAAGTCGAATACATATCCGCCGGAAAGGCACATCACCAAGCACTATGGATGAAATAAGCTCTTATTGACCACGACATTAAGCTGGACGACATTCCCGTCATGTATGAATATTATGTCTTGTATATGGTTGAAAAATATTGATGTATATTTTTTAATGCATAGAAGAATGAACCTTTTGCAGTTATACAATTACTTTTTTCAATTTTACAACATGTTGTTTTCTCTTCGAACCGGCTGATTGATGTTAAGTCACATGTAATATCTCTTGCAAATGTTTTCATCGTAAAAAAAAGTTTGTCAAAAGTATATCAGAATGTTATTATATTGAAAGATAATTAAAAAAACGTTGTGATAATGTGCTATATGTACCTTAATGATTAATGTTTCTTGATATATGTAAATCCTTTTTAAGATGGTGCAAGCGGGTTTTAATTAAAAGTATCAGTAAACCTTATTTATTTTTCATATAAAGCTAGTATAAACACCTCTTAAACTTTAGGTCATTTACGACATTATGTTAATGCACAATTTTATTTTTTGAGGGTTTTACCCACGCGTTTACTCTTAAACGTAAACTTTTAAAGTTAAATCGCGCGTCAAACTGAAAATGATCATACAATGTAAACTGTGCATTAAACGATTAAATTGTTTATAACAAGCAAGTGTTATATGAGTTATTATGAGGATAATAAATAACTTTGTTCTCATCTTATTTGTTATATTGGCTACGTAAAATGCTTACGTTTCATATAAAATACTTAGGCATACCCTGAAAGTTCTAAAACCCTAACTAACGCCTAAACAATACCCACGATTATACCCAATACACCAAAATAATTAAAATTACATCTTATATATATACATATGTCAGAAAAATTAGAGGAATAGAAAAAGTCATCACTTAGCATAATAGATATCTAGATATTAACATAAAGGTAAGTCTACACCTTTAATCAAACTGTCATGCTAACTTAGACTAGGGTTAAAAAGTAACTAGGTATTTGGTTAATTAGATATTTAAGAATATAAAAATAGCCATCATGCATGAGAGAAATGTTTACATACTTATACTCACTACCACTTCTATATAAAATTTATTTTTCGTCTCTCTTTTATACAAAAAACCCACGGCACCCTTTTAGCCCTCTAAGACAAAAATCCACACTTTTGATTTCTAAGTATATACAAACCCTATACACAACATACTTAAAGGTATTTCTAGAGGTGTTGGAGACATTAGGTTCATCATTTTCCAAGTAAGAAAAGAAGAAAAAGGAAAGAATAGGGTTTTGAAAACCTAATCTTAGGGATTTATAAAGCTTGAAAGCTTTGTTTCTAGAATCTAAACACGCGAGGGTTTAGAACACTTATATCTCCATCACTTACATCATTACGAAGGGTTTCCTAAATCCTTCAGTAACTTTTATTTCTATAATTTTATGTGTATACATGTTAAATTAGCCATAATTCACCACTAATGAACTTTTTCTAAAATTAGATTTAGTTAAAAATGAGTTATTATTTATGTTTATGATTTTATACACTTATTCTTATGTCATAGGGTCCTATATATCATGGAAAAGTAAAAATAAAAGTATGTTAATCTATTGATTAAGTATAAACATGTTTAGGACAAATTAGGGTTTTATAATGTTTCTTAAACTTCACATGTGAAAATAATAGAAAGTAGAAAGGTTCTGAACGTGTTACAATGAAATTAGAAGGAACTAAGGGATATATAGATCTTATTATAAGTACCACATATGTAAATATGTTACTTTAAGAGGAATTTATATTAAACTACTAAAGTTAATAATACATAAAAACAAGGTTTTATAAAGAAACAAATATTAAATACTTAGGGGGCTGACTCAAATACTAATATTACTTGGACAGTAAGAATTATGATAATTTTTAAAAACATGATAATACACACACACGTGACGATTCTATAATGATAAGAAACTTGAAAAACCGATCTAATAACGAAAAAGATACGTTAAAAACGAGTATTACGTCTATAAAATACTTTATAAAACTATCTTTTATAAAAAAGTTACTATGTCATTACAGAAACTTTTATTTTAAAAACACATCTAAAATATGATATAACTTTTGAGATTACGAGATCACACACACGCAAGAATCGATAAAAAAACGGTAACTATAGACGAATCTAAACTACGGGATCGCTTCATTTAACTAATTAAAGTTTCTATAAAAAGTAATTTTATATACTATGAACAGTAAAGAATCACTATTCATCAGTGGATAAATTTGTGGAGATAATCATAATCTTTAATTAGAACTGGTGTAAGTTAACACGATAAGGAATCACTAAAATCTAGGATACACACACATCTCTCTCGAATAAGTTATCGTCGATACGAGTTTACGCTAATTAAGACGTAAAACGGGGTATATAGCTGTCACATGAACAGTAATTTTACACTATTCAATGAGTCTCACAAAATTTTACAAAACTTTAAAATGTAATATTTTGATCGCCGTTCTTACTACGAAGACATGGACGTAAGAGAACGCGAGCAACGGGCTTAAAATCGACCCAAGTTAGTCATTTTTATACGAAAAGTATATTATTAACTTTTCACTTTATAAATACTATTTACTAAAATGATTAGTCGGGTGATTATGCTATATCAATGAATATTGAGTGGTCTATCAAAGTGCTATATTAACTAGGGATTTTCATAAAGAGGCCTCCTACGGATGGCGTCTATCGATGAGTTGTTGGTTCATTTACATTTAAAGTGTGCCTAAAACTCTTACCTCCTCGTCACTCATTCATAACCTCTTATTTATGATAGCCCGAACGATATACATGTACCAACTAAAAGATTAATTCCATGTATTAATAATAAGCTACGCATTCCGATCGTTTCTACTCTAATACAGACGCCTAAAATTAAAATCTTAAGTTTGCATGACATGCGGGACGGGGGAGAGGGGGAGTGCGGGTTGGTGGAGGGGTATAAAATCGTGAAGCATTCCCACACTTGAATAAAATTATCAGAATCAATCACTTGAGGAGAGTTCACTAGCCCCCACGTTGACATACTAATCATACTTATAAGTTTTGAGTGGAAAACATATGCAAGCTGTTTTTACAAATTGGACGCAAGTGTACATTTTATCATGATTACGTTTTGCTAAGTAGCGATAACCCACTGTGCCGCATGAAAGTCATTGAACTGTTAAATTACATATATTATCAGTGATTAACATTTATGTTAGGCGCGAATGATTATAATAGATCTATTTGTGGATGACTTCCCCGTACTCGGGTGACTATCTATCATTAGAAACGAACGTATTTCATGTATCGGATACTGGATGTTAAGGTGAAAATCAACACTAACGGGCAATGTCACAATATATATCTAATATTGTAATCAATTATGTCGAGTTATTCGGTGTCATAGCTTAGGAAAACGTAAACTACATTTGTGATGACTGCATCTGTTGCATTATCGACAGGGAACAAGTCTTTCGCGGTCCTGCAGGATCATTTATTAAACCATGAAATCACCACTACTTTATGTTAGACGTTTTAAATGGCAATGTTTTCATGAGTCATTAAGCACGAGGTGCGAAGGATACAATTGGGGTTTAATTTTGAAGTCATGCATTAAAGTATTTAGTTTCTTTCGCATTACATTTTGTTATCTGTAATGGGCTGCTAACAGACTCTTTGTAACAATATCAATGTAAAGCTATCTTGCTTTTAGTAAACAAATACTTAAATAAATCCGTTGTGATAATGTGCTATATGTACCTTAATGATTAATGTTTCTTGATATATGTAAATCCTTTTTAAGATGGTGCAAGCGGGTTTTAATTAAAAGTATCAGTAAACCTTATTTATTTTTCATATAAAGCTAGTGGTTAAAATTTATCGCTCAATATACAGCAATAACTTGATAATTAGATAACGGCCCTAAAGTTATAGCGAGCACAAACAATTACTCGTATCTCTAGTCTCAGTTGAGATAATTAGATATAAACTTTTTGTTATTTTCTTGAGAGACTACAAAACTTGAAAACTAATAAAGTTGGTATATCAGAAAACATAAAAATGAATTTTTCAGTTGATTAATTGCTATAAAACAATTTCATTTAACTTGAAGAATCCAATAAGAGAGATGTATTAGAGTTAGATAACTTGGATAAGAACCATTTGTTCGGTGATTTACATCTTTCTTACTGTAAGGGAAAATAGTTTTAGTGCAAAAACATGTGAGATAAACCAATTTAAGCTTGCTAATTCAAAAATAAAAGTCAGTTTTGTTCAAAAATTAATTAATTTAATTTTGATATATAAAGGAAACCAAAATACGCATAACCTGACGAGTTTTTTTACGGTCTTTATCTCTTTATTCTCTTAACGTGATATCATCATTATATTCTAATAATTGACTATTTTAATTTAAGAGTCAATCACAATTGCTCTCTATTTAATGAGTGACTTTCGTGTATAAAAATTAATTTTAATAGTTTTTATTTATTTATAAGTCTAATAAAGACGGTCATATACCTAAATTTCAAAGAGATGTTGTTGTTGTTGTTTATTTTTTTTTATAAAAAATCACTTTTATTATAAGTTTATGATACTTACAAGAAATTAGGGAAGACGAGATATTATCTGAGCCTCCACTTATTTAGCTATAGCAAAGCTGATCCTGCTAAAAGTATGTACAAGAGCACGTGCCTCCATATCCTGCGCCACGAAGAACTTTCGGATCCGTTTTAGTAAGGGCGTCACATCTTTCTCAAATTCCCTAAAGGAAGAGAGTGAGAAGGGGAGAAAACCGTATTCAATATCCAATATTATTATTATTATTATTATTATTATTATTATTATTATTGTTATTTTTTATTTTATTTTTTATTATTAATCATCACTTTATTAGATAATTAGAATATTTACAAAAAGTTAGTGGGGACTCGAGATACTATCTGAGCCCTCACTCCTTTAGTTATAGCAAAATTAATTCTATTAAAGATATGAACAGCATCACGTGCTCCGATCTCTTGAGTCACGGAGAACTTTCGAATCCTCTTTAGTAAGGCATCCGCATCATTTTCTAATTCTCCAAGCGAAGAAAATGAAAATGGAAGAAAACCATATCCAATGCTTGAACACTTAGCCTCATACTTAACCCGTTTATGATGTGTTGCATCGATCATCGCATGACCGGACAGAAGATCAACAATCCCTCTCTGCGTCAAAAGTGAGGACCCTGTCAAATTCACACACATCAAACCCTCCATTCTACGAATAGAGTAACATATTAAAATTAATCGTAAGATTAAAAGCTTCGCATACGTATGAGTTATAAACGAAACATGAATTATTGAGATATGCAAATAAATACACGAGACATAGACGTTAATATAAGAAAGAGCATTGCTAGATCCACTCACATGGCAAATAGTTTGCACCAATCAACATCTATCATATTTTCATTTTCTTTTTTTCATTACCTATATGTGTTTGACATATATGAGTGTAAATTTTTTTTGTATAAAATAGGTGCGGATCTAGCATTTCTTTGTAAGAAATAGCACAATTTTTATAATATCGTTATAAAGTTAGGTTAACTTTTAGCGAAATTTTTCGCAGTAATCAATTGGGAAGTGTGTGATCTAGGAATAACCCTGACAATTTTTTTTTCAATATGACCTTTTGAATCGTGCGACATGCATAGCGATTTACATTTTCATACGTGTCACGGTTTTATTGGCTCGTGAGAAAAAAAAAGAAAAAAATTAAAGTAGATCGCGCGACATGCATAGCGATTTACATTTTTTGTTTTGTTTCGCTTTTTTTTTGAAAACCTTTTGTAAAAAAAAAAATTAAAATGTGAATCGCGCTTGGGGGATAGCGATTTACATTTGATAATTTTTTTTTCCAAGTCTGGTGAGGTATAAATTTAGGGTTTAGGGTATACCATGTTTTGTTTATTGAAATTCAAGATCTCGAGCATTTTTGCGTACGTATTTGGATACTCAAATGTTTTATTTAAAATTGTTTATTTGGTTATCTGTGTAGTCTTTGATGAGCTCTACTTAATGAATCAAAATTTACTAAAATTAGTTTTAATATGCATAAGATACGATGGTGCAAAGTGTGTAAGTTGGTCATTTTGTTAAAAAAAACTGAAATAATTTTAAACCTATATTTTTGCAATTATTAAAGTTGAAATTGAAAGCATAAAAGTTAACGGTAATCATTAAAAAGCATTACAACATGAGAATCATCAGATCTCTAGTAGAGTACATGGCCAACCTTATTTAGACGATTTGAAAACATAAAAACAACAACACACAACGACATACATGGTTAGCAAACTGGTGTTAAGCAATAATGCTTTTACATGTCTCTGTAGTTCGTAATCAACTGTCGCTTTTCTTCCATGCTCCTTAGCAACTCATCTCTAACACTTTTCAAGTGTACACACTTCTTCATATCCGCCCCTGTCATGCATCCAAGGCGTACTTACCATAGTCAATTAGTGGGTGATCGTGCAAAACCATTAGATTGTTAATTTCCACCCTACGATCCGTAAACCTATCAGGAAAACGATGCATCAAAGTTAAAATTTGTTCCTCCAAAATAGCTTCTTCATCAAGTGCTTCTTGTAGTTTCATAAGGACAATTAACCTAACGTTTTCTGGGTTACTAGCTATGGTAGAAAATGAAAAGTTAAAATTAATAAGTTGTGTGAATGATAAAAATGTTTGTGAGTAAGAGTGCTTAAAATATGTGTCTATTTATAGAAAATTACTTGTCAGATACTTTAGTAAATCGCGTTTAATTTGAAGTGATAGACAGCATTGTCATTGAGTTGTCTTATATGTTACAGTTAAAAAATTTGTGTTGTCAAATCATGTCATAAATCACGTGAAATGTGCAGTGATAGACAGCATGTTGATTGAGTACTTTTTTGATGCATTATGAATAAAAAGTAATTGATTCACATAATATATTGAAAAAACTTATACATAGCAATTAAACCACATACAATCTATTTGATTGGCAACCTTATTTAACACAACTGGAAACAAAACAACAGCAAACAACAGGAACACACATGGTTGGCCTTGTGGTATTTGTGGAAAACTAAAAGGGGGGTTGAATAGTTTACCGCTTTTTAAATTTAAGTTTTATGTATGTTTGTAAAACTTAGATTCGACCTTTTTGTGAATTCAATGCTTGCACAATATGAACAATGTAAATATATGAAATGATAAAGTAAGACAATATATAAGAGTAAGAACAATCAAACCACAACGCGAGGATTTATAGTGGTTCGGTAACGAAGCACCCCTTCGCCCCACTCCACTCCCCGAGCACCAAACTCGAGAGTTTTCTTCACTATGTCAACAAACTCCCTTATGGCGGAGAAAACTGTACATGCTTGACGTGCCTCATTTTCTCCATAAGCCATATAGTATGTTAGTGGAGAGAAGAAGTGTGTGTATGAGAGACAAGTTTCTATTTTGGATGATAGCATAGTTGATATAGGGGAAATAGAATGTGAAGTATGTGTCACGAGACTGAAATAGTCAAAAAACACTGACATATATCATACATTTATAAGTGATAATTGACATTTTCATTGATAAGTCTTTATCAACTGTCATTCACTTGTTTTAATTAAGAAATTGAGGAACAAAAAGTGTACGTTGAAAAGACATTGTTAATACATATTGAGTTTCATGAATATTAGTACAAATGATTCTTCAAATGTTGTTGTTGAACTTGTTTTTATTTTTCCGTTTGTATTTGATGCAGATAGCTTAGTGATTCTTCTTGTTGTCTTTTTTGTTCTTCTGAAATGATACCTCCGAATGATTCTTCCTTTGATCTATTGTTGTAAATCAACATAGACCTTAGATCTATCTTCGAACATGATACCTTAGTTTCCTCGTATTCAAAGTGTTCTTGTTCCGCCCATTCAACCATTTGGTCGGAAGTGTAATCATTTTGTGTTACCTGCCTTATAATGCCTTCATTTTCACTTGAATAGTCAGTTATGACATGGTTTATCATTTCTGCCAAGCTAGCATTTGGGAAAATGTATTTGTGTATAACAAAATTGACACCAATATGGTCAATGTAGATTTCCAATTTGTACTGCGCTGAACATATATCAAACATGACATGCATATCATAGTTGTTTCTATGCTTAACGGTTACTGAAAATCCATTGTGTGGTATTTTATAATAAAGAACATGAACGTTTGTACCCAAAATATTTAACAAATATTGTTTCAGATATGCTAGTTTCATTCTTGGAATGTTGATGTTGAATGTTCCACCGTTGACGTACATCGTGTTATTCGTTTCATCGAGCACCAACTGACCACTATTATGAATCACAAAATTGAAAAAGGTTTGCGTGTAGGGTGTATGAGGTATTGTTTTGTTAATAAAACCTAGTTCACCCCATAAGCCATAATAATCAAACTTTTTATTCTTTCTTTTTTGCATATGATTTAGATATTTGAGTGATTCTTCTAGTTTTATTTTAGTTTCTTTAGAAATGACACCTGCTAATGATTGTTTGAAAGAATCATCGTTTGGAATCAACACCGTGCTTAAATCTATGGGAGTATGAGCAATAAAAATCCGTAGCTTCCCAGCAACTTTTGCAATGTCATACATAACATTAGTATGATAATCATTCTTAATTTGTTTCATACCTGATAATGCGTAGTTCGGTGGCAACATGTAGTAAAGAGTAGTGAATTGTCTTGGTATTTTCCATTTTAGATAGCTAACCATATCTTCAAAACCCATTTGTGGAACGTAAATATTTAGTAATGAACCATGTTGGTAGGTTAGGGGGTTAAGTTTAAATTCTCCGTTGTGGTTTACATCGAACCGACAGTAATAGTTTTATGAAGTTCGACATCTTGAAATGTAAGAAGAATTGTTAATTGAAAGAATTTGTTTGAAAATATAGAGTTAGTATGCTGGTTGTATTATTAATATTACCAATGGTAAAGTTGAACCCATCATATTGTTTTTTCAATATATCAATTTTTTATTGTTACATACTAGAACAAGGACATTACATGCTACAAACAATTATTAAGAATTGTTTCTTAGTAATTAGTCAAATAACTTTTTTGCACAAGAGGGTTTTCCTTGATTCTCCCTTTTGTTTGTCTCATCACGGAACAGGTCTGCAATGACGAGTGGGGATAGCTACACCCGAGACACGTACACATGTAGGCGGTTATGATGAGTATACATGAGTATCGTGTCCCGCTCTTGTATAGCATCTTCGAATGATACAAGACCTGAATCAAGACTACAATTAGGTTTCTTTATATAAAGAAATGTTGTGGAGTTTTTATCGTAACCCACATAGTTGGTTAAAATTAATTTAACTTGATTTGCTGAGAAGGTGTCGATATCTACCGGATCTATGGTAGCAATCATCTTATCAACAAATTCTCTATGAGGTAGACTGGTGAATCTTCCATAATGGTGTAGTAGGACCTTAAATGTCATTGTTTGAAAATAAATTGAATTAATGAATTAGTTTAATGTTGTTGTTGAAGTTGAACCATAATGTATGTGGTTTATATAGTGTTCACTGTTTTTCAATCATGACAATAAATGACGTTTAATGCTAAGTGATGCATCTAGTGTCAGTGACTTGTCAAGTCAAGTATATATTTCTAGTGATTGTGTTGTCCAATATAACATTGGTTTGTCATATATATATGATAAATCGCGTACAATGCTACGTGATCCACTTAGTGTCAGGGACTTGTCAAGTCAATGTTTCTATTATCCAACTTTTCATTGATTTGTCAAATTCATGCCATAAATTGTCTACAATAATAATTTGTATACTGGTGTCTGTGACATGTCTAGTCATTGGTTTGTCATAAACATGTTTGTAGTTACTGTTCAATTTGTATAAATTGCAGTAGATATTATTGTCATTACCCCTTTAATTGTGTTGTTTACAATATTTATAGATACAATGTTTAATTAGTAATGCAGTGTTTATTGTATGTACATAAATAGTTTAATTGAAATTCAAATATATTACATCATTAAAATCACACATTTAAAATTTACAACAAACCAACAGAAAGCATAATAACATACAATTTTCTAGAACTCAAACGAGTTAAACCAACTATTTGAACCATTCGTGTTTATATCATCTAGATGTTGTGCATCATACTGCTGAGAGTTGTATTGTTCATACATTTGAGATGATTCTGTGTGATGTCCATTGTATGGTTGAGTGGTGTTTGCGAAATGTTGGTCGTAGGGTTGCGATGGGTATGGTGTTTCACAGTAAGGTTGTGATGGGTATGTGGTGTGACCGTATTGTTGTGATGTGTAATGGTTAATATTATGGAAAGTGTTGTCATACTGTTGAGTTGGGTTGTTGAAAGATGGTTGGTTGTTTTGTGTAAATTGTTGATCATTGTGTGTACGTATGTTGACAGGCGGTTGAACGACAAAGGGTTGACCGCATTGATCACGTCTGTGTCCTGTTTGTGTGCATCTGGTACAACGTATAATTCTTGGCTCCTCTCCTTGAGATTTTATACGGTTTGTATTTTTAGGACGTCCAGGTTGTGGGTTGTCCATGCGAGGAGGAATAGCTTTTTGAATATTCTCTGGAAATTCCCATTGTTGCATATTTCCAAGGGAATGAATTGACTCAGAATAAGTGCCTTGATATTTTAGTTTTTTAAACCAATCTGCTGCATAATGGACACAATCCGTCAAACCCAAAAACCGTGTTATAGCTATTACGTGACCACACGGAAGCCCTGAAAGTTGCCATTTACGACATCCACAAATGCCTGTTTGTAAGTTGACTTCCCGAATGTACTGACCGTCAGAAACTTCGTATTGATATGCGTTAACACCTTTAACAACCCATGTCGCACTTTTCATCCTTTTTTTGCCACTTTGTTTGCTGCCCAATTAGTTATTTCATACGTCATATTTGCTTCAATAGTAGATAAATAAGAATGAATATAGAAGTTGTTATCAACGAAAAAAAGTTGTATATTATGTTTTCAAAGAATAATACCTGCCAATTGTCGACGTTTATAGTACCATTCTTGTACCATCGCACGATACGTCTCCGCTAACTTTAACACGGGCTCTTTTCTATATATTACACTACAAGCATTGACAGACTCCACACTATTTGATGTCATATAATTGTAACGCACTAGAGGGCAATGCGCTCGTGACCATCTTTGAGGACCAGCTCTACAAAGCTTTTCATGTGCATCAGGCTGAACAATTTGTAGTGTGTTCATGTTCGTTGCATAGTCTTCTCGTGTATATGCCTTGCATATTTTCCAGAATAAACCTTTTCTTTTTTTGTTTTTCAATCCTAGGTTCATCATAAGATGACGACAACATACATCATGAAAGGCTAAAGGGAATTCTTTTTCTACTGCCAAAGCTATAGCATCATGCCTATCAGATATGAATAGCAAATTAGGATTATCACCAATGCATTCTTTGAGTACGGACATCCACCATGACCAACATGGACCTGTTTCCCCTTTGCATATACCAAATGCAATCGGCACAATCTAATTGTTTCCATCCATGGCCACAGCTACCAGAATTGTTCCCTTGTATAGACCCTTTAAATGTGCAGCATCGATCATAAGCACGAGGCGTAGATAATTGAGGAACCTACGAATCTGTAATAAAAGATTATAAACATACTTTTATGATGTAATAGAGTTATATTATTTAGATTTTGTGAATAATGAACAGCCACGCCAAAATTACTATGGATGTAAATTTTTCTTATGGAAAGAAGAACGAGTTGGTCTGCTAATCAATTCTCTTGGAGGTTCATCTACAACAACTTTTTCTCAAGCAACTTCATCGAGTCCAAGTTTGTCTCCAACACCATCCACAACTCCAATCTATTATGGGGGATCTTCAACCAATACAGAGTGCTCAAACTGCAAGCACCTGCTTGGAAGGATAAAGGTACTACAAGCGACATTGGAAATGTATTAGGCATTCCGGAACACACACACTTATTCGCCGTTTTTTTTTACTTTACTACTTAACGATCTTAACAATGACATAGAAAAAATTGGTTTGGAATAGTGTGTAAGTTGGAAGTTAATTTGTATGATATTGTATCGTTTCTCTGTTATGAAAGTGACTAATGTATGAACTTGTCAGGCTATAATAAATTGAAAGTGTTTCCGTAAAAGATTACAATTTCAAACATAAGAATAACTCATTCATTGAAATACAAATACATATTACGTAATTTAAAGACAAAACATAATTGTGAACGCAAAAATATTGTAAGTCACAAAATTCATTTTAAACACACTACGGAAATTTAAATTACGATACATAAAATTTGACACAATACATAAAAGTGATCCAGTCAACTCAAATAGTATATATTGTCAGTGAATTGACAACTAATTTAGATCAAGCAAAGTTAAGAGTGATCTACTCAATGTCAGAGATTTGTCCTATCAATGCTTTAAAATAAAAGTTATAATTATGAGTGATCCAGTCATCGTAATTGTAATGTTTTTATTAATGTCTACTTATTATGTTTGGTCTATGACTTGTCAAATCATGTAACAGAATTTTCAAATCATGTGCATACGTTATATATAACATGTCGGTACATTCATAATACAACATTACCCAAAAAAAACATATCAATGGACGAATATTCAAAGAAATTCAAAGTAATATACAATATTATTTCACTCAAAGCGTTAGGATTTCAACATACAACACATACAAAATTCAAAACTAATCATAACCACAATCTCTAGTATCCTCACACCTAGACCTATAAAAACGTGTACACATTTCATTTCTAAAATTCTCAAAAAACTGTTGAGTATTACCTTGCACTACTGGCTTTCTTTGTGAACACAAACTATAGATTAACCAACATGTGATGACTCCACAATCTGACAAGTTGGTTTGTTGAGGGACATATATATCCAAACCTTGATTGTATGAATACTAAAAATTATGTGGTCGTCTAGTTTCATTTAAACAACCACGCTCTTCCAAAATGTGATTAAGCACGGGGGTCCAACATTCAATTAGTTGCGATATCACATTGTTGTTTTCCTCAATAAACATGGAGTCAAACACGTAAAAATGAGAATTCGCTAAATGTATAACACCCGTGGCCCAATGATTTCCAGCAACATGTATTGGCAAAAACACCTACAAAGATAAAAACAACTAATTAAATACAAATCATGCATAAGTTGTTTTAAAAGTTGTATAATGAATAACTAAACAGATAAGTACCCAATCAACATCATTCCAGGATGGATACGGACACGTGGAACCATCCAATGTTCCAATGACGTGAGGGTCCTTCAGAATGATAAATTGGTTGTTTTCTGGATGTACACTTATTGTACTAGTATAGGCCACTGTCCAGTTGGCATTTAAAGGCCTCCTCCTAATCATTAACTCCATCCACGAGTTCATGTGCTGATTCAAAACATTGTAACAAAATAAATAGATGTTTTTGGCTAAAGGGGTTTAAAAAAGTTACTCATTTCGCTTTATTAAACTTGTATAAATAAACTTACCTCTCCACCCACTAACCAATTAGGGTGCCATATGAAAGTCTTTGCATGTCATGCATACACAAATGAAGGGCCAATTCTTGCCAAAAAGTTACTGGTACTATATAACATCTCATATAACAATCCAAGTAAATCTCATAGGGGTTATTTAGAAAGTTCAATATGTTTTCATAATTTCCTCTCCGCACCTAATCAACCAAGTAAATAACCAATATTAGTACACATACTTACATTCTTTTATTTGTTCATTTATATACAAGATTAGCAATTACCTTTGCAGGGTCCACGTTCTTATAGAATAAGATATTACCAGTAAATCGGGAACCCAAAAACGTAACGTTATTCTCTTCTTCATTGTATCCCTTAAAAAACACCCCAGAATCATAGGCGATAAGTTAGCCTTCTCCCCTTATTTTTAGTTTTAGAAACACGGCTGCTTTGGTACCATTGATAGTAGGGGTTGTACCGTGAATGGAGTTACTAGATACTTGCTAGGAAGTTGTTGCCTTTTCCCTAATTCGGATATTCTAAAAAACAACAATTAATAAAAATTTATACTCATGGATGGGTTTATTATTAATAGTATAATTATATTTGTATATTAAAATAGGATCTGGTCAACTATGCCATCAACATCATGTTGCGTCTCAATAGTGGTTTGCAAATTTGGCCTACCCATATGAGATGGCACCTGACCAAACGAATAATAAGAACCAGGCTACAGCGAGGGTTGCCAATAGTGACCTGGCGACTGCTTGCTGGCCGGGCCATCTGTCTTTGCCAATCAGTATGATGAACCAGGTTGGGATCCGCATTGGGGTTGGAAATTTGGTGGTTCCGTACATATTGAAAAATAAAAGATTGGCAATGTCCTTTGAATAAAGTACGGAACACCTGTGAAACACCCATAAATACAAAATTATATTCTTTAATTACAATACCTTATATTAAATGTACAAAACTTATACCTGCATACTTTGGAATTGACTAAAATCGCTAAACCTATAATGTTGTCCAACAATAATCGGTACTGTATTCTCTTGTCGCACTGGCCGAGCATTCATCTCTTCCCAGATTTAGCATTCTTCTTTCCTTAATGTCATCAACATCTTTTTTATTTCTTTTTTCATGGTTCGATTTTTTGTTTCAACAAACGTCGGTACATTATCGGATTTGAATTTCATACATATTTTGACGGCTTAAATCAAAAGGTATTGTTCAATTGATCTAATATTAGCCTCTTCGAAGTATGCCTTTTACTAGAAATCCACTTAGTCTGATCGAGCCTAATTATCGTCTGATGTAATTCGCAAAAGCAGGTATATTTCCCTTTTATAAAAAGACATTAATTATTAATAAATACATAATCAACTTAATAAATAATTTAACCTAAATAAAAAAACTCACTTCAAAAAAAGGAATAACCTCTCTGCCAAAAACTTCCCTTTTTTCTTTCCAAGCAGCAACTCTAGGATACCGATTGAAACGATCAAAATACCGGATCGCAGTTACTCAGAAAGACTCCAAAATCCAAGTCTAAAAAAAACACATTGTTTTAATTATTTTACATTATACATATAACTTAAATGCCGAATTAAAAATTATAAACTTATTTTTGACATACCTTGAATGCCCAAGTATATCCAAAGATTGAATATGTTGTCGGATCATCTTCATTTGTAGGCTGATCGACATACAAGGGCCCCTAACGTCTAACGTTTGCGTTCCTAAGTTGGGAGTACAATGTTAGCCACACATATGAACCCCAAGGATATTTTGTTCAAGAGACTCTGTTCAATTTGTCTATTCTTATCAACACACTCAGGACATTAACGGGCGAAAGATAAAGCATATGAAGACTTGTATAAGAAATTGGACTCCAAAGAGGGAGCTAATGATATATACAAGATTGCTAAAGCCCGAGATAGAAAGAGACGGGATATAGGTAATGTAAGATATATCAAGGACGAAGGTGGTAGAACCATTGTGAGGGAAGAGGATATTAGGAAAAGATGGGGAGAGTATTTCTCCTATCTTTTCAACGAGTCTCCTCACATCAAGAGCAGACTTGAAAGGAGCGGGGAAGTAAGGAGCTTTAGACATCAAATAAACTATGACTGCTACTACTCGAGGATAAACCAAGGAGAGGTGAGGACTGCATTATAGAGGATGGGGAGAAACAAAGCCGTAGGCCCCGACCAGATTCCTATTGAAGCTTGGAGGTGCCTGGAAGACGAGGGGGTGAAGTGGCTGACATGCCTGTTCAACAAGATTTTATTAAGCGCAAAGATACCGGAGGAATGGAGGCTTAGTGAAGTCATCCCCATTTATAAGAACAAGGGCGACGCGCAAGCATGTAGCAACTATAGGGGTATCAAGCTTCTTAGCTACACAATGAAGCTCTAGGAGAGAGTTATCGAGAAAAGGTTAAGAAGGGAGACGAGGGTATCAGAGAAATAATTTGGTTTTATGCCGGGACGGTCCACGACTGAGGTAATTCACCTACTCAGAAGCCTTATAGAGAAGTATAAGGAAAGACAAAGAGACTTGAATTTGGATTTTATAGACCTGGAAAAGGCCTATGACAGTGTACCACATGAGTTGGTGTGGAGAACCCTAAGAGATAAGGGAACACCAAGGAGATACTCAAGAGTCATAAAAGATATGTATGAGGGGGTTAAGACCCGCGTACGAACCATAATAGGGAACACTGAGTTTTTCCCGGTGGATGTAGGCCTTCATCAGGGCTCATTCATTAGCCCATACCTTTTCACCTTAATATTAGACGAGCTTTCACGGGAGATTTAAGAGAGCATCCCTTGGTGCATGATATTTGCAGACGATATTGTGTTGATCGCAGAGTCGGCGGAAGAGTTAAACAATAAAATTGAGAGGTGGATGGAGGCTCTAGAAGACAATGGCCTACGGGTAAGTAGAGAGAAGACAAAATACCTTAGATGTGATTTCGGTAGGTACGAGGTAGTGCACCAAGAAGTGGATGTACGTATCGAAGACCGGATCCTTCAACCAAAGGAGTCTTTTAGATATTTGTGGTCGGTGATACATAGATCAGGAAGGATAGACGATGGAAGATGTTGCTCACCGTATTGGAGTTGGTTGGATGAAATGGAGGGCGGCCTCAGGATATGTGTGATAGGAGAATCCCCCTTTTTTATTGTGTTATTTTCCACTCAATTGCAAACTCATACAATTCAAAACTATTGAACAAAAACATACGTTATATACGATAACAAAAACACGTCCGCTACAACGCAGGCCGAAAACCTGCTTGTTTTACTAAAACTGGCCATAACCACATGGTGTCCTTTCTTCTTTAAAAACATGATTAATTTGCATTGACAAGTGAAGGAAAATAATCCAAAAAAAATCATACCAAATTATTCTTGTTACCTAATTTGCACTAATAAACATGGTCATTTTTATGTTTGGTTAAGGATACAAGAGTTTCAAATTATTCCTATACAAGATGCACAAATAGAAATAATAACATGAATCAACTTAAGCAGGACATGATGGAGCTTCTCTTGTCCGTGGACATGACCTCTGATAGGAATGCGTGGAGAGACAGAATTAGGATTAGCGGGTAGAAGTAGTAGGCCTTAGATTATGTCTTGTGTTTAGGAGCATAGGAGCTGTGTAGTAGATTTGCCTTTTGTCCCTTAGCTAGTTTGCCTTCTAGCGCCTAGGACCCCCTTTTCTTTTTTTGCTTTCCCTTTAGGCTTCGCGTCTAGGAGTGTAGGGCCTTCGTAGTAGCTGTGTCTTGCGTGTTTTAGGTCCTCCGGCCTAGTAGTTAGTTGCCTTTAAGTGCTTAGGAGCCTCCTTTTGCTCTGCCCGTAGGTTTAGCTCCCCATAGTGCCCTCTTAGGCTAGTCGTCTTTCAGGCGGATAGGTGCCCGTTTTCTCTCTTTTGGCCTTATCCTAAGTTTTGTTGTCTCTTGTGTGCCGGTATGCTTGTTTGCTCTGCATGTGTTGCTTGTCGTGCTCTTGTCGTTCGTTGTTTGGATTGTTGGCTCTATTTATTTGTTTTGTTTGAGATGTGGTCAGCTTATGGGATCCATCTTGTCCGCGCTTGTGTCTCTCTCGTGTTTTGCTTGTTTTGTTATCTCTTGTTTGCTTATTGTGCTCTTCGCTTGTTTGGTGTTTGCTCGTTCTTCTTGGTTGTATATTATTGGTTGCTTGTTCGCTTTTGCTTTGTTTTCGTTTTCCATCCTTGAGCTTCTCTATAATGCACACGTATACTGGCCAGAGGTCCCCTGGAAGCAGTCTCTCTACTTTCGGGTTTATCTTGGAGGTAGGGGTAGGATCTGCCTACGTTCACCTCCCCCATACCTTGCTTCGGCGGGATTGGGTATGTTGTTGTTGTTGTTGGTGGTGACTTAATAATATCATGTTTGGACTTTTTTATTTTGACGCAACACATAGCTCTTTTTTTAATCGGCCGCCATTGCATAGCGCTAATTATCACAATATTGCCAATCGTTTTTTATTTTGACCCAAACAATTCTATTTTGAACGTTACACGAAAAACTTGCCACAACATTGCATATCGTTAATTATCAGCCGCTAGGGATTTTCCGTGCGTGCACGAGTATTCGCTTAGTATTAACGAACGCGTTTTAGTAAAACAAAGAATCACTGCTAACTGCTATTAATAACTGCTACTGCTAACTGCTATTAATAATTGCTACTGGTAACTGCTACTACGGAGTATTAATTACCATCAATCGTTTCACAAAACACACCCAAATATATGTTATTGTGTCGCTTTACATTCGTTTATTTCTCAATGTCCATTAAAACAATTTTATCAAATGATTACATTCAAAGTTTAAATTAATGTATTATGTAAATTTTAGTGGATTTTGACACTTTGGACTAGGGGACCGAAGTGATAACGAATTTGTGATTTTGTTCCTTCTGAAGAAAAAAATAGCGATAAAGTTTGTGGTCATTTTAGTATGTGGATTAATTGAGAATGGGCCATCCAATTTTAGTTTTACATATTTGCCTCTTGTTGATCCATATTACTATATGACCAATTGGTTTGGGCTCTCGGGAGGTACAAATTTAGAAAAAAGTAAGGGTGTTGATCGGTGTTATCAAGTTGTTCGCTTAGTTCGATTAAACTTTTTTTTGGGTCAACTCGAAAACCGAACCGAACCGAAATAGAATTCAACTGAACCGAACCGAAAACCTAAATTGAATTCGGTTCGGTTCTCGGGTTGACCCGAATAACCCGAATTTCATTATGTATTTTAAACAAATTAATAATTATATAGATATTTAGCAAAAAAAATTATTTCAAGCATAAAAAATACTTTTTTGTATTAGGATAAAATTTTAATAGTATTTATATATATATATATAAAAATATATAAAAAATATATATATTTATATGAATTCGGTTTTCAGTTCAGACTGTCAAACCCATATCCAACCCGAGAACCGAATTAGTAGTTTGGTTCGGTTCGGTTTTGGCAAATACGGTTCGGTTATTAGTTCGTTTAGTTGTTTTCGGCTCGGTTCGGTTTTTTTGGTTTTTCTGCTCACCTCTAGAGAAAAGTTAAGAAAAGGCGATAATAAGTTAAGGTATTTTTAAATCGAGAAAGGTTAAGAAAAAGTTGATGCATCGAGATGCTCTGATTGCCAAATGTCACCTTGAGGTTGTTCGTTACGGACGAATGGTCACCATGACACGTTGTGAGTCACTATGGCTCTTCACCTTCACGCTTTGATAGACCGGTTTACAAAAGATTTGGTAATTTTCTTCACCAAATAAATGTGACTTATATTTTTGTGTGTGCGTGTTTATAAGATTGAGATCCTTCAAATTTGAAATAAAAATGATAAATTATTTTACCAATAAAAAATTTGAACAACATGACCTATCATGATAGAAATACGAGAGTATCTTATTTCATATTTTACTCAATATATATAAAATTTTCAAATATTTTCATATTTTATTTCCCTTTTATATAACTTGATATTGCTACAAAGTTAACAAATGTAAAATGAATGTAACAAAATATAGCAAACAAATAAGAGACACTCTTATCCGCTTGAAAAACCAACCACAAACCAATGGCAACCTCAAACTCTCTCTTCTCAACACCACTACCACTCCCACTCTCGGTCACCCCACCCAAACCCCACGCGCCACCACCTTCCACCCTCTCCTTCACCACCAAAGCCACCCCAGAAGACTCCGAACAACCCACCTCCGACGACTCCTTCGACGACCGTCTCTCCAACATCCGTCTCCGCTACCGTAGCGGCCAAGGCAAGAAAGCAGACGTCAGAAAAAGCAAAAAAACAAACAAAAAACCCGGTTCAAGCTCCTCCGGTTCAGGTGCTAACATTTACCTACCTCCAGTCCCTTTAAAGGAGCCAATGTCAGGTGGGTTGAAAGTGGATTTTGGGTTTAGTCCTTATTCTGAGAGAATGAATGGGCGCGTGGCGGCGCTTGGGTTGGCTGCGCTTGTGCTTGTGGAACTTGCTACTGGTGAAAGTGTTATCAAGTTTCATTCGCCGTCTATTGTCTTTGTTCAGGTGTATTTTGTTGCCGCTGTTACTGCTGTTTATTGTAAAGTTGAAAAAGAAAAGGTCAGCATTTGGCCATCCTCGTAAATATTTCATAGGGATAGGGTTGTAAATGAACCGAACGTTCACTAAACTTTTTTTAATGGAAACGAGAAAATTTGTCCGTTTAAGCTGTGTCCGTTTATTTGTCCGGTTAAAATTAAACGAACAAACATCTACAAGGCTTTGTTCGTGTTTGTGTTCGTTTCCAGCCCTACATATGGATGACTTGTAATAGTTGTACTTACTATTTTCTTCATTTAAAGAGATGATTTATATGTAAAATATAAGACAACATAATTACATACGAGGTGACAAACAAGAGTATATTGTTTTGCATTTGAGAATATTGGATCATGAACTCAAGGTGGGTATCAAGACGCCCATGGATATTTACGGCGCTGTCGGCGCATTGTAAATGCATCTAGTCCAGAAAAAATTATGTTTGTAGTTTCGTGTAGTTTTTCTGAAATGCACAAGAAAAAATTATGTTTGTAGTTTTGTTTAGTTTTTTCTGAAATGCACATGGTCAATCTGTGTTCTGGTTACGTCCTTGTATAGGACTGTTGTATACGTGCGAATGCAACATTCCGAGTATCATGATAAAAGAAGGTGATATTTATAAGATGAGTGAATTAATGTTGACGACAATAAACCAGGACCAAATTAAAGCTAAAAGATCACATTAATTCATAGCCTAATTAGAGAATACAAGTTATCATGCCTGCTTGAAATGGTGCTACTTGACTTGTACTTGTGCAATGATATTTTACAATGTAGGATAATGCACACTAGTAGCATATATGTTTGCCAAAAGAAAGATGTACAGTTCCATTACATGATGCCGTGAACTCGTGATGTTACGTGATAAGTGTTGGGTTTTATAATCTAATTAACAAATAATTAACACGAGTACGCAGCGGAATAAATGATCACGTGTAGAATACAATGATTAACAAGATAGAAAACATGTACCTTTTAGCACGAAACGATACACCGTTTAAAGGTAACCGTAAACACCGTCTTCTATATACGCGTGTGTATAATACCACGCGAAACCACAAGAATCAAAGTATGATTCCTCTAAGCTTCCACACACTATACGTTCTTAGCAAACGACGAGGTATGCTAGTACTAGTAGTG
>BQNB010011157.1:0-72794 GCA_026074375.1 Tanacetum coccineum
ATAAAAGCGGTAGATTTCAACACTTTAGATCAGGCTCCTCTTGACAGGTTCTAGGTAACTTTACTTTAAGATCTTTGTGGAATCGAGATGTGAAAATTTTGGAATATTTATTTATGAACATGTCACTTCGGCTATGTGACCCGGAATGATGGGATTTTATATAAGCAGTTTATACTAGGTTGTTAATATTTAGTTGTGTATTAGTTTCGGGAGTGGTTTAATATGTGTTACTGTCTGTTAATGGTAATGGATGTTAGAGAGATTGATTCGTTAGCAAAACTGAGTTTTAATATGTAGATTACGCAAATTACATAAATATGCTGCTTTGGCTGGTCACCAAGTATTTGGAAATTTGAAATGATTCAAGCATGCTTGGTATTGCATATTTTTAAGGAATGTTATTCGTAGTAAGCACATGAGAATAATCACATTCCCATGTGCTTATTTCCTAAGAAAATAAGCAAATAAGTTAATAAGCACTCAGTTTTTCAAGCATTTCAGAGTGGTTAAAAACCGAGTGTTATTTGGAATAAAAATTGTAATATACGTAATAATATCAGATTAAATAGTAGATAGACGCTACAAGTTATAATAAGATCATTGTTTCCAATATGATATGAACTTATTTGAAGAACAAGAAGAATGTCAAATGTTAGAATAAGATGAAACGCAAGTGGATGATACATGGAAATTACACATTCTGCAGGTTTACACATTTCTATCTTTGTGCTTTACTTCTTTATCCTCACATTGCTAAGATTCTGAATGAAATTTCTTCAATGTTATATATTTCAGGCTTTTACAAAGGTCTTCAAGAAGTGTGGTCCAGAGTCTTCGATGAAATTAGTTTGTCTTTCAGCAATCGAAGAAATGGCTAATCAGCATGTTGTTGATCACGGGCTTCTAATCACTATTGGGCCGAAACCCAAATACTTGAGTTAATCCCAATCCGCTAGAAAACGGCAGTTACAAGACAGTTACAAAACAGTTACAAAAGTTAGTTAGAAAACTATTTTAGGCAGTTATTCTGGAAGGGACACGTCTGTTGGTTGAAACGAACCAACACGACTCTTCATTTATACTCTTTCGTTATGTATAAATAGATAGAACATGTTGTAAACAGATAATGATGACAGATTAATAAAAGAGAGTTTTATTTCATTGTTTTGGTATATCGTTGATTAAAGATCCGTGAGAAAAGGGCCAACAATTGGTATCAGAGCAGAAATCATCATATACCAGGATTAGATTTTTCATGTTCTTGTTTTGAATCAAAAAAACCGCACCATTTTTTTGGCCAAAAACAGTTTGCAAATCAGACTAAACACAATCACTGAAATAATTTTGTGTTCATCAAACTTTTGTATCAGGAGACTCCAACAATTGTCACCAAGTGATTAATCAACCGGCAACAAAAGGGTTTCAACTTTTTTTTGCAAACTTTCTGTCAAGAACGAACTAAAAAATAACCCAGAATTAAAGGTTAGGCACGGTTACAATTATAAACCGAGATTCAAAACAGAAAACCCACATCGAGAGGATAACACAAGTCATCATCAAGAAACAAAAGGGAACGAACACACCTGATTCTTGAAGAAACAAGATTCGAACCCTCAATAGAATCTTCAATTGATTCACGATTATCCCACAATCATCCATATCTTGAACGAATTTACAAGATCCCCAATTTGCGAAACCCTAATTTCGCACAACAAATCAAGGGAACCCCAGTGGTTCGAGAACACCGAGAAGAATCAAGGGTTACTCGATCTTTTTAATTGTGAGAACCAGAGAAAGGAAGGAAGAAGGAGACGCGTCTCTCCCAAAAGGAAGGAAAAGAGGCGCAGGACAAAAAAAAGGAGGATACACCAGGTTATACTAACCCTACAAGGTTTTCAAAAAAAACCAATCACCCCCTCCATTTTTTTGTTTTTCTTATAATCTATATTAAGTGTTTTAGATATAGATTTTTTGGAAAAAAGTTACTCCTTTTAATTTTAAGTTAGTATATTTTTCAAAATCTATAGACAAAAGTTTTAAAAATGTCCGGGAAAGATGATACTTCTAAAATAAAAGAAATTGAGTCGACAACCCATTTTCAATGTCCTATGTTAAAAGGGGCAAACTACACAACTTGGGCAATTCGAATGCAAATCATTCTCGAAGCGAATGGTTTATGGGAAATGATAGAACCAAATAAAAAAACCCAAGCAGACAACAAAAAAGATAAAACTGTTATCGCATTCCTTTACCAAGCCTTACCAGAAGAACAATTGCTTCAAATTACAAAACACAAAACCGCGAAATCCGTTTGGGATGCTTTGAAGACAAGACACGTTGGAGTAAACCGTGTCCAGCAAGCAAAACAACAAACACTCAAATCTGAGTTTGAGATGTTACTGATGGAAGAAAATGAATCAATAGATTCATTTGTTACAAGGTTGACGGGTATTATCAACAAAGCAGCAAGCGTCGGATTAACATATGAAGATTCTACTCTCATACGAAAATTATTAAATGCCGTACCCGACAGATTCCTTTAGATTGTTGCATCCATTGAACAATACTCAGATTTAGACGAAATGTCAGTAGACGAAGTAATCGGAAGATTGAAGACATTTGAAGAAAGAATTAAAAGTAAGAAGAAAATACCAGTGGACAGTCAAGAGAGTTTGATGTTCACACGACATGAAGGCCAAAGAAAACCTTTTAGAGAACGTGGTCGGGGAAGATTTAACCAATCACGAGGCCAAGAAAATAACAAATTATCAATCTAAAAGAGAAGAACGAGCATCTTCTGAAGAGGATACAAGAGATTAATCTCAATCACATTTACCACTGAATGTCTCCACAAACCTTGGACACCTATGCCTTATGAGGTGCTCAAAAGACGCAAGAATCATATCAAACATAGAAGATCTAATTGTTGAAGAAGACTTAGAGCCAACATTGCTTATGGCGACTATAACTGAAAAGAAATAATACAACCAGAAACCGCAGAGAGTGCAGAAACCGCAGAGAGTGCAGAAATCGCAGAGAGTGCAGAAACCGCAGGGAGTACAGAAACCGCAGGGAGTGCAGAAAATTTCAAAATTCGATCAATATTACAGTGAGTGTTAAAGGAAACAAGAACAAAGACTAAATGGAGTTATGTGAGACGACTACAAAGACTTAAAGACCTACGTCATAGCGATTGTGATTAGGGGGGAGAATATTGGGCCGAAACCCAAACACTTGGGCTAATCCCAATCCGCTGACAAAAGACAGTTACAAAGTAGTTAGAAAGTTAGTTAAAAACAGTTATTAGGCAGTTATTTTGGAAGGGACACGACTGTTGGTTCATTCGAACCATCACGACCCTTCAATCGTGACTATTCGCTATGTATAAATAGAATTCATGTAAATAAACAAGTTAATGATGACAGATTTAGATTCAATAAAAGATTTATATAGAAATAGAGATTATTTCATTGTTTTGGTATATCGTTGATTAAAGATCCATGAGAAAAAGGCCAACACTTTCATTCCACCCATTTTTCTTTGTTCATCAACTTTAGAAATGAAATGAATAAATATTTAGCATGTTAAAAACAACATTTTACATTAGTTAAACCCATTTTGTAGGATCTAACATATGAACATAAAGATACACTATATCCCCATTGGACTTGAAATTACAATCTCTATTTTGATCGATTAGCTTCATACACTAAATTTAAAGACCATCTGATTAATCATCTTAACGCCCACAATCTCTTGTTTGCAAACTTTCTATCAAGACGAACCAAAAAATAATCCAAATGAAAAGGTTAGCACGTCTTCACAATTAATAAACCGAGATTCAAAACAAAAACCCCACAGCGTGAGATACACAAGTCCATCATCAAGAACAAAAGGAACGAACACACTGGATTCTTGAAGAAAAAGATTCGAGACCCTCAAAGAATCTTCAATTGATTCACGATTATCCCACAATCATCCATATCTTGAACGAATTTACAAGGTAGCCCCAATTGCAATCCCTGAAATTTTCGCACAACAAATCATTGGAACCCCAAGTGGTTCGAGAACACAACCTCTGAGAAGCATACGACCGATAAGAATCAGGTACTACTCGATCTTTTTTGATTGTGAGAACAGAAAAGGAAGGAAGAAGGAGATCTCTCTCCCAAAAGGAAGGAAAAGAGGCGCAGGACAAAAAAGGAGGATACACACGAGGGTTATAATAACCCTAACAGTTTTCTATAAAAAAAAACCACTTACCCCCCCCCCCCCCACTTTCATTTTCTATATATATCTAGTTTTAAGTTATATATAATACTTAAGTTTTGTTTTAGAAAGTTATCCTTTTAGTTTTAAGTTCTAAATTGCTTCAATTTTTAAGAGTTTTCAGTTTCGAGTTATCTTATTTGGTTTATATAAGAAATAATCAAGTTTTCTTATTAGTTTAATAATAAAGACAATTTTAAGATTTTACTATTGGTTAAGATAAAAATATATAAAGTTTAAAAGTTTTTAAAGAGTAAAGTTTCTAAGTTTAAATTTTTTTAAAGTTTTAAAAGATTTTAAATTTACATGTTAAGGTTTTTAAAGAATTAAAAGTAATAAGAAAAATACCAGTGGACAGTCAAAGAGTTTGATGTTCACATACCATGAGGCCAAAGAAAACCTTGTTAGACAACATGAAGATTTAACCAGTCTCGAGGCCGAGAACAAGTCAAGCACAATTATCAATCCAAAAGGGAAGAACGAGCGTCTTTTGAATAAGATACAAGAGACCAATATCAAGTCACTGTTACCGATTCACAAACTTGGACACTATCCAATAATGTCCAAACAAATGCAAGAATCAAGTCAGAGAACAGTCCAATCTTATTGAAGAAGACTTAGAGCCAACATTGCTTATGGCGACTATAACTGAAAAGAAATAATACAACCAGAAACCGCAGAGAGTGCAGAAACTGCAGAGAGTGCAGAAATCACAGAGAGTGCAGAAACCGCAGGGAGTACAGAAACCGCAGGGAGTGCAGAAAATTTCAAAATTCGATCAATATTACAGTGAGTGTTAAAGGAAACAAGAACGAAGACTAAATGGAGTTATGTGAGACGACTACAAAGACTTAAAGACCTACGTCACAGCGATTGTGATTAGGGGGGAGAATATTGGGCCGAAACCCAAACACTTGGGCTAATCCCAATCCGCTGACAAAAGACAGTTTACCAATAGTAGAAATTAAGTTAAAAATATTATAGCATTATTTTGGAAGGACACGACTGTTGTTCATTCGAACCATCACGAACCCTTCACTCGTGACTATTCGCTATGTATAAAGAGAATTCCAGGTAAATTAAAAACAATTGATGATGACAGATTTAGATTCCATAAAAGATTTATATAGAAATAGAGATTATTTCATTGTTTTGGTATATCGTTGATTAAAGATCCATGAGAAAAAGGCCAACACTTTCATTCCACCCATTTTTCTTTGTTCATCAACTTTAGAAATGAAATGAATAAATATTTAGCATGTTAAAAACAACATTTTACATTAGTTAAACCCATTTTGTAGGATCTAACATATGAACATAAAGATACACTATATCCCCATTGGACTTGAAATTACAATCTCTATTTTGATCGATTAGCTTCATACACTAAATTTAAAGACCATCTGATTAATCATCTTAACGCCCACAATCTCTTGTTTGATTAACCCATGATGTGCCTTACCTATTTAACCAATTACTCTAATAAACATGAAAAGCAATTCTTATGCAATCCCTTGTCAGAAAAGTTCTGCATTTGATGCCACTTGACGACATTCTATGTATGATATGATATACTTCAAATTCAATATTGTTATATCTATTTGATATCCATTATATTGGAGCTCAATAGTTTGTTATTAATTGGGGTGTATGAGTGTGATGATCCTGGATAACTCGCTTATATCGTGTAATAATCCACTTTCCGTATAAAGTATTTCGACCCTTATCAATGCCTGTGTTGCACGAAATCTCTATCGGGATAATATAAGGAGTATATCAATTTATGTTCTAGGCACAAGAATCATAAATCAAGAACAATGAAGGAATTGTATGTATTTTCGTTATATCAAATGAGACTAATGAATCTGTTTTTAAAACAAATTCTAGATGACGGTTAAGCAGTTAAAGTTGGTTAAAACCAACTTTCACAACTGTTTTTCAACAGTTACACGACTAGCAGTACTAACTACTTAGTACTAGCAGTACTAACTACTTAGTACTGCTAGCAGTATTAACTATTTAGAGCTAGCAGTACTAACTACTTAGTACTGCTAGTGAAAATATACTAAACCAACTTAGTACTGCCAGCACTTAGTGCTAGCAGTACTAACTACTTAGTAGTACTAGTGCAATTTTGTCATGGTCGAAAACATATTAACTCAACGAGTGTGTACTCCACACTTCCCTAACTCGTATCCAAGCTAAGTATGAAATTCTCATTAGTCTCTAGTAAATCGTCATTACCTAAATGGCCATTGATGACACTAAAATCACCAACAGTATTTGAATAAACTTTCATTAATTTCACTTAATTTGACGTGTTTCCTTTTTGGTTCATTCTTCTAACTTCAAACATTTAACTGGTTGATGGTAAAACATACACAATATAATTTTAATTAGAATGTGCGAAATTGTTACATGTAAGTTCTGGTAAAAAGAGTCATATTCAACAACTAATTTCATGAGTGCAGATTCTAGTTGGCTTGGCGAGTTCCTTCAGATTTGATGGGGCTGTTGTAGATTTGAATGTGGCCGATGATGAGGCATCTAAGTTACAAGAATGCATTGCCTTAAAACAGTTGGATCAGGATGTTGTTGTGTGGATACTTAGCACTAGGAACGTGTTCCAGCTCAAAGCGACATTTGAATCCTATCAACAAAAATATGGAAACTTCATTTACGAGGTATTATGTTTGCCACACCATTTATGTTAACAATTATAAACACGTTTTAACCTTGTAAAATAAACATCCAAAGAACTTTAGTTGTATGTTTATTTCCTCAACCATTTATGCTCTCAGTTAGTAAAACTACCTGCACTCGAACTATAAAAAAGCCTGGAGGATTGTATGGGTAAAAACAAAGTTGGTCACCCACATTGACATGTTTCGTATTTTGTGTTACCTTTCTCTGCAATCTTCCCTTTTCCATTATTTTAACATTGAGGTGATTTCTTTGGCAGGATATCAAGGACTGTGGGAATGAAATGCTGGAATCGATGGTAAAAATTGTGATTAGATGTATTGTTTCCCCTGAGAAACATTTTGCTGAGGTGACGCAGTAAATTACTAGGCTCTTTCTGTTAGTAGAATTATATGCTTCCTCTTGTTTATCATCCTTGTTTTGGATAATGAGCAGGCGATCAGGGCTTCTATGAAGGGCTGGGGAACGGATGAAGCTTCTCTAACAAGAGCAATTGTAAGTCGTGCTGAAATAGATCTAATGAAAGTGAGAGGAGCTTACTTTGAGTTGTACCAAACTAGCCTTGACAATGCAGTTAAAGAGGATACTTCAGGAGATTATCAGGCCTTTTTGATGGCGTTGTTGGGATATTAAACCTGATTCATTTGTAAGTGAACATGATATAAGTGCAGGTGTGAATTACGATTTAAACAGTTGTTGAACACGTGTGTGGTATTTGTGTTTTTTTTGTATATTCCAAAAATATAATTAGTTGGCCAGCTTATTAGCAAGCCTTTAACTTGATGTTGTGAATTTATGATCAAAAATCAAAACCCTTTGTTTAGTGATACTCGATGTATTAGATGCCAAATTACTTCTTACCATATAACCTCTAAAAATACTTTGTCTGAACCTACATAACCAAAGAACCAAACAGGGATCTAACATGCATGTCTAAAAGTTTAAACAATATCAAGTTCTACATTCAAATTTCCCATTAGGAGTACAGCCGGTTCTTTGTACATAGATGATTGTTCTTTAAAGAAGCTAAGAACAAAGCTATTGTTTCACGTTACGCACAAAGGAAACAAAGGTTAGCCATTAGCCGACAATATTTGCAGAGGAGCATATATAACCTCAAAAACAAGAATTATTCCATAGAAGCCGCATAACTGTTCATTATACTACTAAAAGTCATCCATGTCAAAAGAAAAGCATACAACCTAGTCACGCTAGCAACAGATCCTTAGAATCCACCCTGACAGTCCTATCAGTTGTTCATGTTATGAACCATGTCGTTTATGATGAGAACACAGCCTTAGAGCAACAACTTCACCAATTTGTTATAGTTATTCAGTTGTGGTTGATGTAATGGATATATATTTTGTCTTTGAGCATGAAACATACACTATATAGCATCACCAACAAAACAACTACTTGAAAAAAATCAATCAGTTGCAATACATGAAGCTTTCTAACTTAAATTAGAAAGTTCTAACATCATATCCTTACATAAAGCTTGCCTGTATTTTGATCCGTCAACAACCCGTCCATTTCACAAGAACTGTCCCAGGCATGAAACCATATTTGGACACATAGCATCCTGCTATGTTAAATTAAACATAACTCAAGAAAGATGTATTGTTCAAAAACTAAAACATGTAGCAAAAGCCCAACTGCATTGTTGTAAGAGTTTAATATCACATAACTCTGCACATATAACAACTAAGACCCGCTATCATAACAAATAACAAGCATTGGCATATCTGGGAGCCTAAGAGGGAGTTCAAAGTTAATCATAGTTCAGGATGAGACCAACGTCAAAAGATTTAGGTTTTTAGGAGGAAACTATTTCAAGATTCTCTGAAGTTGTAGCACACATGGTCTTGAATGATGAAAGTCAAACGACTCTGTATCTCTAACAATGATGGGTACGCAGGAAGACAGAGTTGGTAGAAACATGTCTGAGAAGAAGGCAGGTGATCAGCTGATTTATGTGATTTGATGATGGAAAGCTTTTGGATCCCTTACTGAATAGATCTTGAACCTTTAGCTTGCAAAGGGTTTGTTACTTTAGATAAATCCAAATCAACAATAATGAAACACTGATTGAACACTATTGATTATGCGGAAACTAATCAATAATGCTAAGAAGAACAATATTAAGAAAAACACAAAAGATCTTTTATCAAACTCAACCTTTGTATTATAACTTGAATCGTACTAGGTTACAAGCTATGACTGCTAATTGATCTCTATTGATCTATATCTATTAACTATGCCCAGGGTTCCTTTTATACACCAAGGAAACCCTAATGGGCTTACAAAACGTGTGAGGAGATAATGCATATCTATTCCTAATTTAACTCATGCATATCTCCTAACAGCACTAACTATACTAGCAGTACTAACAATGTACTGGCAGTACTAACTATATTCTAACAGTACTAAAGACTTAGTTTATTTTCTTCAATCTTTCTCAACAGCATTAAATCTTCACTAGCAGCACCAATGTTAAACCAGCGCAGCAGTAAGTTGTAAAGTCTTCTAAAACCCAACAAAAGCTTTGAATTAAAACCACAAAAACCTTCTACCAGTAGGTGCTGCATGGAGGTCTAGAAGAAAAGAAGATCCATTCGCTGCTTCTATGTCATTCCTCCAATCTGCAAATTTTAGATTCGAGATCAAATTAATTCTTGTAGACAGTTACTGTTAATTTAGCATATATCAGATGTGGCAATTCTCACACAATGAGGCATCTCTAATAGGTGAAACAGGAAAATTAAAAATTAAACTAAAAAATGTTAGCTAAACTAGAAGCGGATCAACGATGTGGATTTAGTTGTGAAGAAAGGGAGAACTTTGGAAAAATTTAGTTGTGCCAAACCCGACTTGTAGAATGAATTTTCCCTTTTGATATGTTACACACCCGTGACTTGGTTGTAGTAGATCCCAGATCAATGTGAAGACAATCAATAGCCTAGCTAATTAACAAGATGGTTACCGGATATCACTTGAATTCATGTAATCACTTTCCAAAGAAGATTATTCGACCCTATGCCTAGGTTACACGAATACCTCCTTAGGATAAAACCAAGTGTTTGTTCTTGTTCTAGGAACAGATCAAGAACCCTGCGTTTCTATGTGTTTTTGTTTTCTGTGTGTTTTTCCATGCAATTGTGATCCCCATTTAAAAGAATTTACTCAAAACCTAATAATGGAATTAATGAGAGATTAATGGCCAATTAATCTCTTTTATAATTATCACCCATAATCTAGGAGTTAGTGATTTCATGACCAAATTAAATATCGTCAATTAAAGCAGTCAAATCAATTATCCTCCATAATTTAGGAATAATGATTTCATGACCAAATTAAATATGGTCAATCAATGCAGTCAAATCTGCCACTTAAATAAGCAAATACCACCCATTTAATCAAACCACTAAAAGAGTCTGGGAAAATCAGTGACTTGATGGGTGTACACTCCGTACCTCCAAACCCATTTCCATGTATGACCCAATTCCCACAATTGCACTAAATTTCCAACAATCCTCCCTAATTTAGTACAATTCCTCTGCATGAAAAATTGAACATTAAACAAAACAAGTGCATAAACGAAAATGTCTTGAGGATTGAATTTCTGTCTTAGTAAATACACGTTCAAATATTTGAGAATCAGGGTGTTCTAAGAATTGAACCCTTCAACCCATTTGAATACCTGAAGGTAAATACACACAAGCTTTCAAATACTTAGAAACTCTTGACACTATACAAGCCATGTGTCCATATCCAATTCATAAATATTGTAAGAGCCAAAGTCCATGCTCTCTGAGACGGCAAAACCTCAACATTTACATAGGTGGTTCCTCTTATTAATGCTCCTGCTAAGCATTTTTTCAAAGAAATTAACCATTAAGAAGTTAGCAAATTCATCCTCCTTTTCAGCAGGTTCCAAGCACATCCTTGGGATGATATGTAAATACATGTGCTTCAGTCCACTGAACATTCAACTTTCCACATTAAACTCAGCTGCCAAGTTCCACAGCAGGGAGTTGGGTGTCCTAGCATCCAACGACTTAGTTGGACTTTAATCCCATCCATTCAACAGACTTTATAACCAAGTCTCTAGCCAGTTCTTTCGTCAAGTGATTAGCTAAGTTTTGTTGAGACCTCACAAACTCTATAGATATCTCTCCATTCGTGATCAGCTCACGAATCATGCTATGCCTGACACCTAAGTGTCTAGACTTCCCATTGTACATCTGGCTATAAGCCTTTGCCAATGTAGCAGCACTATCATAGTGGATAAAAATAGATGCTATAGGTTTGGACCATAATGGAATCTCAAGGAGCAAGTTTTTCAACCATTCAACTTCCTTACCAGCAGCTGCTAAAGCCACAATTACAGATTCATGTTGAACCAGTTTATGCAAGTTTGCTTCTTGAAGCCAAGAAATGCACATCCCAAGGAATACCCAGCCATTGTAGTACGAATTGTCCTTAGTGTTGCATGTCCTCGCTTGTTTCAGTTTGTAACTTCAACACTAAAGGATAACCAGTATATGTCAATCTATAGTTCATGGTTTTCTTTAAGTACTTCAGTACTCGCTGAACTGCTTGCCAGTGCTGAGTGCCAAGATTACTAGTATACCTGCTTAGATTACCTACAACAAATGCAATGTCAGGCCTTGTACAAGTCATGGCATACATTAATTAGCCAATCACCCTAGAATACTCAAGTTGAGATACAGCCTGACCATTATTAGGCATCAACTTCTCATTTGTATCCGTAGGAGTACTTACTAGAGTGCAATCAAAGTAATTGAATTTCTTTAGTACCTTCTTAATATAATGAGACCGAGAAATTGTTATCCCATTACTTTCATGTTTAATCTTAATGCTAAGGATAACATCAGCCTCCTCCATGTCCTTCATAGAGAACCTTGATGACAAGAATTCCTTTGTTAGGTCAACTTGAACTTGGTCAGTGCCAGATCAGCCCTTGTTCATCAACATATATGGCAAAAATGATGACTCCTTTACCAGTTTCATTAAATTTTCTATATACACATTTGTCAGCTTAGTTATGTAAATAACCATTAGACAAAACCACTTCATCAAACTTTTGATGCCATTGCTTAGGTGCCTGCTTCAGTCGAGATAAAGACTTAATCAGTTTACACACCTTGTTTTTATTGCCAGGCATGATGAAGCCTTGAGGTTGGTTCATATAGACCTCCTCATCCAAGTCACCATTTAAGAAAGCTGTCTTCACATCCATCTGATGAATAATCAAATTGTGAATTGATGTCATAGCAATCAGCAGTCTTATGGTACTGATACGTGCCACTGGGCTAGTATCAAAGTAGTTATATTCCCCCATGACCTTTGTTTATAGCCATGAATAACATCCTTAGCCTTGAACTTTTCAATAGTTTCTCTAACCTTTAGTTTTTTTTGAAGATCACATTTGCAAATCCAAGAGGTTGCCAACCTGAGGTAGATCAGCAACACCCAAGTGTTGTGCCCATGTGGAGCCATCTCATCATTAATTGCTTCTTTCCCCCCCCCCCTCCCCCCCCCCACCCCCCCCCTCCCCGGATGGAACATCCTAGGACTTCATTGCTTCATCAAATATTTTGGGGCCATCCTCAACATTAAAGCAATGGGAGTGTTGGTCAGAGACCTCATCCCTTGTTCCTTCAATTAAATATAATTGAAATTCAAGTCCAAAATCCTTTTGGAGTCCTATTCCTTTTGCTTTTTCTAAGCTCAGGTTTAGGTTGTTGAACAACCTCTTCAGTGACCTCTTCAGGGACCCTGAACCACCAATGTCTTTAGTTCCATTAGGAATCTTGAGACTTGGTCTAGGGACTGATGGGAATCTATTCTCATCAAAGATAGCTTCCCTTGATTCAATTATAGAGTTAATTGTAATGATCTTTAGGCTCACTGACAAGAACTAAAAAGCTTGATATTGCTCAGCAATATCCACAAAGATGCATTCAATGCCTCTTTCACCCAAAGTTTTCAGCTTTCAGGGCGTCTTACAACCGCCCTACAACCCTTAAACCCTGAGGTAATTTAGGTTTGGTTTCCTTTTAGTTCAGAGTTCATAAGGGGTAATCTTGTTACTTTTATTGGGAACCCTATTTAGTAAATAGCAAGCTGTTAACATAGCTTCACCATAGAACCCTTGAGTCAGTCCAGAGTATGACAACATGGAATTAACCATTTATTTTATTACTCTATTTTCCTTTCAGATATACCATTTTGCTGTGGAGTATAGGGGGCAGTCGTTTCATGAATAATACCAACAAACTAAAAATACATAGTATTCATGTACTCATCTCCCCTATGAGTCTTGATTTTTTTGATCAAGGACCATTGTTGTAATTCAACTTCAGTTTCAAATACTTTAAATTTATTTAATGCTTCATCCTTAGAATAAAATAAACAAACATAGCAAAACCTAGAAGCATCATCAATAAATGTCACAAAGTATTTCTTATTTCCTAATGAGGGAATAACATGTAAATCACATAGGCAACTATAGATCAACTCCAAAATCATCAGTTTTAAGTTTTACATATTGAAATGGTTTCTTGTAATTTTGGTTAGCATGAAAGTTTTACATTTTTCAGTGTTCTATGTCCAAACCAAGGCTTACCCATCTTAGACGTATCTTGCATATTATTATTAAAGTGGACATTGCCCAATCTAACATATCATATGATTGAATCATTCAGGTTGACATAAAAGCTGATTTACCAATATTATTAACAATATTAAGCCTGAACATTTGATTACACAAATAGCCAAAACCAATAAACACACCATGTTTAAACAAAACAAATTTATCAGATTTCAGTTACTTGATTATAGCCACAATTATTCAAAATACCACTTGAAATCAAATTATTCCTAATATTAGAAACATACAAATCATTAATCAAGGAAACAATATTTCCAGAATTAAATCTAAGATCTACACAACCACGTCCGATTACTGTGGACCAACAACATTGTTTCCCTTTGGCTTGTCACTATCCTGCGCCCTGAGGGACTCCTCAATGCGTAGATGACTACCCAACTCAACAAGAGATAACTCTTCTTTCTTATGTTTCAAGGTATGCTTGAAATCTTTCCAAGAAGGAGGGAGTTTATCAATGATACAAGGGACCCGAATAGCCTCATCCATGTTCATCTTATGTTGTGTAAATCTACCAAGTATACCAAGAAGTTCATTGTGTTGTTCCATAACTGGTCTTGAATTAGTTATTTTGTAATTTATGAAATTACTTACAGGGAACTTTTTACTTGATGCATACTCAGCCATATATTTGGCCTCCAAGGAATCTCATAGTTTTTTGGAAGATTCAACATTTTGGTAAATATCAAACAAGGAATCAAACATACCATTGAGGATTAAACCTCTGCAGACATAGTCATCATTGTCCCAGTTGGCCCTCTTCCTAATTTGTTTCACAGTTGCATCATCACCACCATCTTCAGGAATAGGAGTAGTCAGCACATACACCACACTTATTCTGGAAAGCAAGAAGTGCATCTTTTTCTGCCATCTTCGAAAGTCCACCCCTTCAAACTTGTCAAGCTTGGTAAAGTTTGAAGCCATGTGTTTCATTGCAGCAGCAGCCATTGATTATCTATACTCCTTTATAAAGCATGCATATTCCCTTCCTAACTCCGAACCTACTTTTTAAGATTCAGACATCCAACCCAACATCAAAGCTTAAATTTACACGCACCATACCAACATCCAATCTTAAAAATTTCCATACCAACAAAAAAAACACATTAATATACCATACAAACAAATCCCCACAAACACACCACCCCCATCCCATTTACTTCACCTATTTCTCTCACTTAAAAAAACACACACTTTAAAATAAAACTTCTCTCATCTTTTACACACCTTTCCTCCATGACAACTCCACCACCACCGGAATATCTCCACCATCGTCGGTATCCGTCACCCACAGAACGCCATGAAAACTCCACCACCACCGGATTCTATTTGTAGATCTAGCTTTTTATAAAGTTACTAACTTTTTTTGATAGTCGCGCCGGAAAAAGCCTCATCTAAACACAAAAGCTCTCATCTCATCCACCAAACCCTCCGACCACCGCTTTGTCACAGCCACCAACGACCATCTGTCACCTCCACTATACCGCATCCACCATGTTACATCCGCGGATAACAAGCACCACCACGTCAAAGCCGTCACTCACACGCCTTAAACCCACCATAACCGAAAGTTTTTTCAAGTAAGGTTGTTTTCAGTTTTTTTTCAAGGATCTATATATTAAACAAATTTTGAGGGATTATATGTGTAGATATTTATTTTTATTTTGTAGATCTGGCATTTATTATGATTTTGTTTTTTTCAGTTAGCCGCCGCCACTCTTGATGGAGTATTCACCCTTTTCTCAAACTCGCGCTACCGACGCAAGAAGTGTCTACTATAAGTCTATAACTGTTAGTGTCATTGATAGATGCATGGTTTAGTTTTATAATTTTTTAGGTTATATTTGATTTGTTGTGTAAATTTTGATATAAAGTTTATTTAAACTTTTAAATTTTTTGTAAGTTACAGAGTTCATGTATATTTTGTGAAAATTTGTATGCTTTGGGCTGTGAATTTGTGGATTTGTAGTTTTGGTTAAATTTGTTGGTAGATTTGATGGTATATTTAATTGATAAATTTTGTTTTGTAAATTGTTGGAATATATTTAGACAACTTTGACGTGAATTTTATAAGTTTTGATATGTTTGTATATTTAGAAGAGTTAATTGCATAAATGGTCCCTGTGGTCTGTCGGGTTTAACGAAAAAGGTCTCTAGATTTTTTTTTTCCCGGATCCTGTCCCCAAGGTTTTCACCCGTATCGGGTTTAGTCCCTTGACCAACATTTCCGTTTGTTTGACCGTTAATTGTTGGTTTAGTTGGTATAAATGACATAAATACCCTCGTGCTTGTTTCAGAAATGGTCCCTGTAACAGATAAAAAAATAATAATAATTAAAAAATAATTAAGTATAATAATAAATTTTTTTTATTTTCGAATTTTTTTAATTTTTTAATTTTTTAAAACATTTCGAATTTTTTTTAAAAACATTTCAAATTTTTTTTTTTTTTAATTTTTAAAAATTAAAATTTTTTTTTTTTTAAAAAACATTTCAAATTTATTTTTAAAACATTTCGAGAAATTTTTTTTTAAAACATTTCAAAAAAAAAATTTACCGAAAATTTTAAATATTCTTACATAATTTTTTTTTTTCAGCCTTTATTTTCTCGAAAAAAAAATTTCGAAAAATTTTTACCGAAAATTTTAAATAAAATTCTATTAAATTTTGACGATAAATTGGCCGAAATTTTTTCGTTAAAAATTAACCGAGAATTTTTCATTAAATTTTTACATAATTTTTTAAAAACTTTTCGTTATTTATATATTTTTATTTATATTTTTTAATTTTTTATTATTTTTATTTTTTATTATTTTTAATTTTTTATTATTATTATTATTATACTTAATTATTTTTTAATTTTTTTTTTATTTTTTTTATTTTTATCTGTTACAGGGACCATTTCTGAAACACAAGAAACCACATGGATCATTTCTGAAACAAGCACGAGGGTATTTATGTCATTTATACCAACTAAACCAACAATTAACGGTCAAACAAACGGAAATGTTGGTCAAGGGACTAAACCCGATACGGGTGAAAACCTTGGGGACAGGATCCGGGAAAAAAAAAGTCTAGGGACCTTTTTCGTTAAACCCGACAGACCACAGGGACCATTTATGCAATTAACTCTATTTAGAATGGAAGTAGATGTTTTGACTAATATTTTTAAGTTTTTTGAAAGTGCAAAAGTTTTGATTTTTTTAATTGTTCAAATTTTTTATATTTGAAATATTTTGCAAGTGTTAAAGTTTTGATATTTTAAAAACTTTGAAATTATACACGTGAAAAACCTTATGAATTTGAAAGTGAAAAACATTTTAAATTTGAAAGTGTAATTTTTTTTAAATGTTTGAAATATTTTGAAAGTTTTAAAATTTTTGGAATTTAAAATATTTTGAATTTATAAAAGCATTGACATTTGAAAATTGTAAAAGTTTGAATTATCAAAACATAAATATTTTAAGAGTAAACTTTTCAAAATTTTAACAACTGTTGAATTTTGAAGTTTTCACATTTTGAAATTTTTGAATTCAAAATATTTTGAATTTTATAAAGCATTGGAGTTAAGATATGTTTTGAATTAAGGAAATTAACAATTTGAGGTGTCAGCAAAAGAAACATACAGCGAAGTACATATAGGGAAGTGAAATGACTAAAAAAATGCAAAAAACAATAGTGCATGACAGCCTCGACTATCTCAAAAATTGTTACACTTTATACTATTACTTTTGAAAAGTAGTAAATTAAAGCATGTCAGTTCCAAATTTGTTCAGGCGCACGCACAAAATATACTTTATAAATAAGAGTGAAATATGTAATAAACTAACATAGCAAAACCTAGAAGCATCATCAATAAATTTCACAAAGTATTTCTTATTCCCTAATAAGGGAATAACATTCAAATCACATAGGTAACTATAGATCAGCTCCCAAATCATCAGTTTCAAGTTTTGCATTTTTCAGTGTCCGTGTCAAGACAAGGATTAACCCATCCTTAGACATATCTTGCATATTATTATTAAAGTGGACATTGCCCAATCTAACATACCTTGTGATTGAATCATTCAGTTTAAAGGTTGACATAAAGGCAGATTTACCAATATTATTAACAATATTAAGCCTGAACATTTGATTACACAAATAGCCAAAACCAATAAACACACCATGTTTAGACCAAACAAATGTATCAGATTTCAGTTACTTGTTTATAACCATAGTTATTCAAAATACCATTTGAAACCATATCTTTCTTAATATTAGAAACCATATCTTTCTTAATATTAGGAACATGCAAAATATTAAACAAGGAAACAATCTTTTCAGAACTAAATCTAAGATCTACACAACCATGCCAATCACTATGGACCAACAACATTGCTGCCTTTTCGCTTGTCATTATCCAGCACCTTGAGGGACTCCTCAATGTGTAGATGACTGTCCAACTCAACCAGAGTTAACTCTTCCTTCTTATGTTTCAAGGTATGCTTGAAATCTTTCCAAGAAGGAGGGAGTTTATCAATAATACAAGAGACCTGAATGGCCTCATCCATGTTTATTTTATGTTGTATAAATCTACCAAGTATTCCAAAAAAGTTCATTGTATTGTTCCATAACTGGTCTTGAATTAGTCATTTTGTAATTGGTGAAATTAATAACAAGGAACTTCTTACTTGATGCATCCTCAGCCATATATTTGGCCTCTAAAGAATCCCATAGTTCTTTGGAAGATTTAACATTCTGGTAAATATCAAATAAAGAATCAGACATACCATTGAGGATTAAACCTCTGCAGACATAGTCATCCTTGTCCCACTTGGCCCTCTTCCTAATTTTTTCCACGGTTGCATCATCACCACCATCTTCAGGAATAGGAGTAATCAACACATACACCACACTCATGATGGAAAGCAAGAAGTGCATCTTCTTCTACCATCTTTGAAAGTCCACCCCTTTAAACTTGTTAAGCTTGGCAAAGTTTAAATCCATATGTTTCATAGCAACAGCATCCATTGATTATCACAAAATAATCTTCTTTGATTGTTGGTTGTAGTAGATCCCAAATCAGGGCGAAGATAATCAATAGCCTAGCTAATTACCAAGATGGTTACCAGATATCACTTGAAGTTGTGTAATCACTTTCCAAAGAAGATTATTCGACCCTATGCCTGGGTTACACGAATACCTCCTTGGGATAAAACCAAGTGTTTGTTCTTGTTTTAGGAGCAGATTAAGAACTCTGCGTTTCTATGTGTTTTTGTTTTCTGTGTGTTTTTCCAGGCAATTGTGATCCCCATTTATAAGAATTTACTCAAAACCTAATAATGGAATTAATGAGAGATTAATGGCCAATTAATCTCTTTCATAATTATCCTCTATAATTTAGGAATTAGTGATTTCATGACCAAATTAAATATGGTCAATTAAAGTAGTCAAATCAATTATCCTCCATAATTTAAGAATAATGATTTCATGACCAAATTAAATATGGTCAATTAATGCAATCAAATTTGCCACTTAAATAGGCAAATAACCACCCATTTAATCAAACCACTAAAAGAGTCAGGGAAAATCAGTGACTTGATGGGTGTACACTCCGTACCTCCAAACCCATTTCCATGTATGACCCAATTCCCACAATTGCACTAAATTTCCAACACACGTGACCCGCCCATTTTGCTAAATCTTGATGAAATGATAGGTAGTTGCAGTAGGCATGGATCAGCCATTGCCCACAAAAGGTCAAAGATGACACTATTTATAGAAATAATGTGTAAGCTCAACCAATAATAGAATATGCTAGATATTAAAACTGCGCAAAAAAGTTACATAAATCTCATATGCACAATGGGTAATAACAAGTTCTGCTTGTAACAGGTATCTTTAGTGTGGGTTGAAAAAGGTCTAGTAGTTTCATAAACAAATTCTAATAAAAAACAAAATAATAATGATTCAGTTTTGAAAAATTTGGATTTAGCTCCTCTTAAGTCCATATCAGCATATTGTCTGAACATAAAAGAGTGGGTCATTTTATGAAAGAATAACTTAAATATTAGAAACACATACCTCCCAGAACCAGCATATCTGGAGATTAGTTTCTTCATATCTTTGATACTCCGTATGTGCTTTCCAGGCTTCTAAAGAGATATTACATTCGCTCCCACATAGCATCATATCTAGATCTTCATGCTCCAGCGCTCTAAAACACATTTTCATTTTTCTTTCTTCACCAACAATGTCAGTAAATCCTTGAACAAAATGAGTCGTCTGTTCAGAAGTAGATGTCATAAAACGATACTGAACGAGAAGATTAATTTACTTTTTTCTGTTCAGGCTGTCTACCACCATGTTTGCTCCACCATGACAAAGCTCTGTAGCTTTCAAAAATCCGTGTTCTTTTTCTTCGCAAACAAAACTTAACCCAATGACATCTTTATCCACCATAGATGGATCCATTTCCAATAAATTATGACATCTACTATACAACTGTGGCTCGACATCCTTTATGTCTTCTAAGGAGACTTTATTTCCCACCAATTGCAAAAAGAAAGAACGGTCAAATGTAATACCCCCGTGTATCTTCCTCATTAGAGCTAAGGCAATAACCCTGCCGGTGAAAATATAATATTAAAGGTTTATAGAATTTGCCTTGGATGCTGCAAGGATGAAGAAGAACAAAAAAATAATTTATGTTAATGGCAATTTAAATGAAGATTTTTTCCAAAATAACATTCACAATAATAGATAGTAAATTATATCCCTATGTCCTAACAGTAGGAATATAACAACCCATATCCTTTTCCAAATGGTCAACCCAAACAATGACTCAGTAAAGCCATATTAAGTTGCACAAGAAAGACACAAATCATGTATGTTGGAACAATTCTTACCAGGATTTAGAAAGAATATTCTACCATCATTTGGGCAAGCGATAAACAAATCATTTTTAGGATTGAAAATCTCTCGACAAACTAAGAAAAACCATTCTCGCATCACACCAAATTCTGTTGCTTCCTCATTCTTGAACTCTATATATAATCCAGCACGCAAGAAGTCAAGTTGTGCATGTGCAATGCTTTCAAAAGAGTCGACCATCAAATTTGATCTATCAATAAGCATCGCGTGGACATCAAGAACATGATCATGCACATCTGGAAGCATTAACATTACCAAATGCCTCCTAGAGAAAAAGTCAAGAAGTTCCTTATGTTTAATGATCCATTCATAATCCACACCCTTTTTGGAATATCTAACAATTATATAAGACATTGAGAGCTTGTTGTGCCTCAAATTAGTCTAGAAGTACTCCTCAGTACCTTTATAAAGTTTAGACACATCATGAAATTCCTTCAATAATTTGAAAAATTCCTTCCATCCACCATATTCTATATTTTCCAAAACCATCCCTTCCATTATGTCAAGGCACATTAGCAATTTGATTAACAAATCATGAAACACCTTATGAAGAAAACTGATTTTGTTAGTTGGGTCATCAAATGTGCTACTTGATGGTTTTAAATGCACATGGTCTTCAACTTTTGCCTTCAACGGCAGCAAAAAAGTCACAAAATCCTCTACAGCCCTTAGCGAAGGCCCAAAATTATTATTAGGCTCCATACATAAAACAAGATCCAAAGATATGTTATTCACTTCCTCAGTAGCATAAGGAAACATATTGTCATAATAAACACCATCAAAATTATCTTGTCTCATAATCATAGCTAGACTACTTCGGCAGAATTTGTATAGAGGATCATGAATTAAAGCAGCTCTATGACACAATTTACAGAACTCTAACGCTAAAGGTGCTAACTGCAAACATATAGGTTGCAGCAAAGTACAAGTAATAGTGTTGATAAGATGTTTAAGCGAAGTTTCAGCAAAAATTTTAATATCTCTATTTTGATACATGTAGAGCATTACAAGATATTCAGGAGCACCAGAAGATGTAAAGTTATACACATGAACTGCAGCAAGACGGACATCATCTTTTGTAATTATCTTTATAAAATCCAACAACTTTGTTTCCACCAAAATCAAACAAATCCGTGCTCCACCTTTAAACAACCTGGAAATTTCTGAAGCCAAATCATTTGTCCAAGCTTCAACGTAATTCCCCATCTGAACTTGCAAATACAATTCAGAGTTATTGGTGATCATACATTCGGACAAACTCTCCTCTTGTTTAAGAAATATACCGTCAAACATTAAAAGTTGCTCGGTTGCAGGAATTCCAATGAGCGATTGGATTTTTTCATGAATTGAATGCACTTTATCTTCCAGTTTTCCATAAAAGAATAAGCTTTTATATCTCATACATATCGGCATTACATGAAGAACGTATCAGAAGAAATTTCGATCTTGAACAGAACTAGAAGAAGCACCCCCATGCTGAAATGTAATTTGATTAGAAAAAATAGAAGAAGGGGAATTTGCATAAGAATGTTCTTCCCCCATGTAGATGGAGGCTAAGTTGGATCAAGAAAGATGATCGCCAACGTAATCTTGAAAGAGGTTGTGTTGGATTATTAACTCGAAGGGAAAAGATGGAAAGTATGTTCGATCGGCGGTGTTCTAAGGTCCACTTGGGTTTAGCGGTGCAAAAAATTGTGAATAGAGGTGTCTGAAATTTGGTGAAAGAGGAAATAATCGGTAAAAATAGATACCTGACAACCAATATCATGAAAGGTGATGGCATTTATCATGTGATAAATGCTAGTACCATCAACTCATAATTACAAACTCGAGGCTTTTTATAATTTAGAATAATGACAAACACCAAAAATAAATCAGAATATAATCAACCGGATTTTGAATATCAATATATTGTTTTTTATTAATATTAACACATTTGCTTTCATTCATTTTAGGTAAAGTAATCTTAATTTTTTAAACAACTTGCATGAAATGATGCAAAATATCATAAATTTAAAATCAACCTATTTTTGCTCAAATCCTATTGGGTAAATTACATTGTTGGTCCCCAAACTCCACCTCGTTTGCGTGTTCAGTCCCCCATTTTGAAAATCGCTAAAAATGGTAAAAATGATCATTTTAGTGCGTGTTTGGTCCCAATAGATGAATGGTCGTTAATTTGCTTCATTATGAGACCAAGTACTGAGAGAAGTCCACATGTCCAACAATAATTTTTGCCACCCAAGCATCATGTCCAGGTAGGTCGACCAAGGAAGAAAAGAAAGAGGTCGAAAAATGATGATGAACCATTTGTGAAAGATGGTAAACTGAGAAGGAAAGGAAGAACCATTACATGTCAATCATGCGGAAACACTAGACACAATAAGGAAACATGCAAAGAACAAGGTTAAAAGGCAACAACAGTAGTTATTTCAGCTTCAAGCTATAAGTGTGTCTTTGAAGGATTTTTTTAATGTAGGTGGCAACAATGCAGAAGTCAGTGGTAGGGCATCTAGGCAAGCAAAAAAAAGAACCTGCAGTTGGTTAAGATGGTTCTAGTAGATCAGGTGCTGGTGCTATTATAGGTTTGTCTACTGCTGGTGAAGGTGGTGCCGGTGGTCCAGGTGGTGCAGGTGTTGCCAGTCAAGGTTCATCCCATAGTAGATGGACAAAGAGAAGAGTACAAATAGAAAGAATTAGTTCACAAAAAAGAACTCTCACTCAACCTGTAAGTCAATCTTCTACCAGTTCTCAAGTGCCAATGAGTGAAAAAAGGAATGCAGATGGAAAAGAAATGGGTGATGGTGTACCAACACAGTCAAGTGCAGCAGGTGGTGCAAGTGAATGGTATTTTCTGTAATTTCAAAAACTAATCTGTTTCAGGAGAGTGTATGTCTGTAATTAAAGTCCACATAAGTGGCAAACATCAAAGTTCACATCTGTGGCAACTGTGTAAGTCCTTTTAGAGGCAAACATAAAAGTCCACTTAGGTGGCAAATGGATAATTACACTTGTTTAGGACTGATTTAAGTTGTTTGTGACATATTTAACTTATTCTGAAAAAACTACTTAGTATCATGACAGGTTATACACGGCTGGTCCATGATGTGGAAACTAGTTTTGCTCGTTTGCAAAACCATATAAGTAGCATAAGAGGTTATACACAGCTTGATGTGGAAACCAGGTTTTCCCATTTGGTCCCTATATAACAGTGAATGTTGTTTGTTACACGTGTTACTACGTTCTATAGTCCTTTGAATTGCTAGATAAGTCAAAGTCATAATTTAGTTGCAAAAGCATGTCAGTATCATAAGAGTTTATACACACTTGGTCCTTGATGTTATAACCGGGTGTACCCGTTTGGTCCCTATTTAACAGTGATTGTTGTTTGTTACACGTGTAACTACATTTCGTATTTCCATTGGTGGACAAAAAGGCTAGTCTCTTGGCGGGCTAATCTCTTGGCGGGAAAATGAAGAATTGTGGTTTTCCTTACACGATTAGTCCCTGAGACCCAAATTACACACCATTAGACCGTCAAACCCAAATACACCATTGTACCCCAAACACAAGTATTTAAATTGATACCAGATTTACCATTCTTACACACTGTATTTTGCCCTCTGATTCTCACCCAACAATCTTAATAACTCAAAACATGTCGACAGTAAGTGATAACGGTAACTTTCCCATGGTCGACGAAGAAGAAGTGACTTCTAAGAAATTAGCACCGATGGCTAAAGAAATGATAATGTTAATTGAGGTTCCTAAAAGAAACTGTATTTCCCCCTCTGATTCTCACCCACCTGTCGTAATAACTAAAAACATGTCGGCAGTAATTGATAGCCGTAAGTTTTTGATGGTCGACGAAGAATACTTGATTTTTAAGAAAATTTCACCTATGGCTGAAGAAATCCTAGTAATGTTACGCGTTTGTGTTGCCAAAAAAATAAAGGTGAGTGACTTCGTTTGGTACAATGATGAAATAATGAAACATGTAGAAAAGCTTGCTGATGGTTGGAGAACAACAATTTCCTATTTTGTCGAAAAGGCGGTTAAAAAATATGCAAACGATTAATGATGTTGGTGTTTTATTTGTAAGTTGTTGTTTGTTCCGTAAGTTGTGTTTGTATTTAAAGTTAGATGTTTAACTTTTAGTAGTCTGCTAGATCTTGTTATGTCATGTGTATCCAGATGATGAATGATGTCGGTGTTTGTTTTCTAAGTTGTTTTTTGTTCAGTAAGTTTTGTTTGTTTTTTTATGTTGGTGTTTGTTTTCTTATACAACAATTCAAAAAAAGATATTTGAGTTAGTAAGATATGCCAAAGTCAACAAATACTCTTTACAACATTCAGAACAGAGCATAGAAACTATGCAGACCTACCATCCTTATGGAATACTTTGACCATATCTTTCTTTGTAATGTTAAGATAATGATGAGTTGATTGCTTAGCAGAAAAGACGGAAACATTATGAAGTATCAAAGCCGCTCCTACGGTAATCGCCTTATCAAACCTCTCCTCTATAAGCACTTTGTAATGAATAGTACCAGAGATTGTACTAGAAAGGTCTTTGAGTGTTACTGTGAGATCGCCCAGCGCATTCGGGGTACAAGACTTGATAACTGCAACAACTTTCTCAATTTTCCCATTCTTGAGAAATTTCTTAACAACTCCAAAACAACCCGTCACGATCCCTCCATCAACATTGACATAGTCAATCGCGCTAAGCCATGGCGCACGCGTAAAATCATCATCCTCACCCACATCCTTAATAACTTTTCTAATATACTCTTGTGTAGACATTACGGATTCCTCCCCACCTTCCTGAGTATCAACTAATTTATGAAGCTTGGACGTTTGAACAATACCAGCAGGACCTGGTATTATACTAATGGGCTTCACAACACAATTATCAACTTGATTATTTTGAGATGAAAACAGGGTTTGGGTGGTGGTGGTTATCTCAAGGACTATGTGAGGGTTGTTGTTGGGATGGACGACGGGGGTAAGTCGAAGATTGGAATCGTCTATATTAAGGGCTTGTTTACATTCATCATAAGTATCAACATGAGGTTTGAGCCGAAATCAGGTTTGGGTGGTTGGTGGTATATCTCAGGGACATGTGAGGTTGTTGGTGGGACGTACGTACGTGGGTTAAGTATAAGATCAAAATCGTCTATAACACAGGCCTTACTGTCCATTTATGAATTGGTGTGAATTCATGTTTTAGTGGATGACTGCTATACGGCTTTACTTTGTCAAATTACACTAGTCTTAAATAGGGTGTAATGTAAACTATGTTTGACTTTTTTGCACACATAATCTCTTGACTTTTCAAATAACATTAGAATAGGTTTATCTATGAAATTGGTCCCTGACATTTATAGTTTTCAACTGCACTAGAAGGTATACTGCTTTTATCTATGAATTTGATCCCTAACGTTTAAGGTTTTCTACAGCCGTTCACATAAATAGAGAAAAACCTAAGACTAAATCACATGCCATTTTCATCTAAATATTTACACTTTCACTTGGTTTCCACATAATTGTAAAAAAACTAACAATAGCATAACATCTTCACATTTCTAACAATGTACTATACACATGGTTCACCAAGTGAAGTATGTTTATCAGACTCTGACAGTGAGTTGCTAATACCAACTCCATGGTCTGATGAGTCCAAGAATGAAAAAAGGCAAAAAGGTGGAGACAAAAATTCGAATGGAAAAGATCCTTGTTTGAGATTGACTTTACGTTCGGTATTAATGCCTTTGATTTAGACAAAGGGACTGACGTAATGAAAGACAAGGTTAGCCAGGAAAACATGTGTGAAGAAGAGGTGCCTTTAAACAACAACATAGGAAAACAAATTGGTGATTTTGTAGACATGCCTAGTGCCTAGTGAAGCAGTGGACAAGAATTCCAAACCATGTTGTTAAGAAAGGTAACCTTGAATTTCTAGTTTGTAAAGAGGTTGCAAACCCTAGCGTTAATGAACTAGTGGACAATGGAAGACCACTAAAGAGGAAAAGGGTGTATGCTTAATAGATGGGTGATGCATTTACTGAAGACGAACGTCAATGCAAATAATGGGTCATTTATGTACTATATGCTATTACTAATGTTTTGCATCTTAAATTACCCTTGTATGTATTTGTTGTAATTTTTTGTTCTATGTATGTGTTATGTTTTGGATCATCAAGTTATGCAACTTGTTTATGTTATTTTGTCTCCAAGGTTAAAACCTTTTCTCAAACAGAGTAGTGGTCAAACAGTGTAATTTATACACAAAACATCTATAATACCAACAACACATTATAGTGAAATGATTCGTTCATTAATATCTGAAACTTTGAATCATACATTCATTAAAAAAAACATTTTAACATAAAATAACCCATAAGCAAAAAAGATAACCCCTAAGCCGACCTTGATTATAGAGACTTATAAAAGTCAAACCCCTTCATGGCCTGATGGTGCAACTGTAAAGCTGTTGATGCTTGGTAGCGGGTGCAAGTTTTACATTTATAATCATGACTAATTAAACTACCAAAAATGCATACGAGCAAGTATACTCGCTCATTCATAGTAAAGTTGGGTAAGTCGAGTTCGTTCCACGGGACTTGGTAATAATCATTATATAATAACGGAATAAGCAAATAGGTTGTCACGATCCCTATCACTTCTAAACACAAAGAACATTTCCTTCTTAATTCATTCATGGCAAAAACGATACTTGTGCTAAAAACATATTTCATTGATATAAGAGTTGATTTGTTGGTTAAACATGATTGTATGACTAACAAAACAGTGTTCATATAGATTCGATCCATGGTGTATTTCACAAATCCACACATAGTTAGATTAACGGTGATCCCTTTCGGCCTATAAACCCATACTTTCTAAACCATATTAGTCTGATTGTTATGAAAGACATGATTACGTCAAGTAATTCCATCAAGCCCTTTTGGCCTATACTCGAGTTTTAAGATCAAAACAAGCTTTTTCAATATGTTAATTTGACGATGTCAAGCATCAAAATCTCTTACTTATTCGTGCACTAATTTTGAGAGAATGAAAACATAACCGGAAATCCTTTCGGCCTATAAATCCATTTTGAGTTTCACCAACATACTAATCAACAAGTTTATTCTTCAATCAAACCACAAGACAAATCATAAATTCATGCATACAATCTTAATCAACATTCATAATCAATTTAATATTATTTTTTTGCACAAGTATAACAAAACTACTCATCATTCATTTCATTAACCTCAAAACTCAATTCAAACATAATGTAAACGTAAGTAAACTTCTGCAAATAAGATCAAGGATTATACCTAGAACAACGATTACACAAGAGAACTTAGACTTAGATTTAGAGCAATCCAAACGCCTCCAATCAACAAAGAATACCAATTCCTAAGCACCAACAAGCAACCAAGATCAATACCCACGTTCTTGCTTCACTCCTAGGATTCTTAGAACTATTCTAGCCTTTTAGGAGAGTAATTAGGGTTTCTTAACCTTTGTCAAGGGTTAGAAAAGTGTGTGTGTAGCTAAGACCCCCTAATATGCATATATAGGCTAGATACATGATTCCTAAGCAAGAAAACAAAGTTCCAGAGTTAATGGAGAAAAATGATCAGGTTTGGAGGGTAATGGCTCATTAATCATCCAATATTGGTAATTTTGTAACTGCAAAATGTGTCCAGCCGGGCGGCTAAATCTCTTGCCGGGCGGCTAGATGGCTTTAGTCAGCACTTGAGGCTCCTCTCCAGCCTGGGCGGCTGAGGCTCCACTCCAAAATGTAAAGTGGTGTTTGCTTGGTATTTTCTCCACCTTTTTGCTTCCTTTTGGGTTGGGTTGGCCCATATAACTTATAAATGGATTAGATACTTGTACTTGAGCTATAATGGGCCTCCAAGACCTCTTATCTAAGCTTCACTTGTCGAAAAATCTCTGAAAGTCATTTTCTTCACGTTCTCTTCTTATTTTCTCGTCTTTTTTTTGTCTTGGCTAACTACAAACATGTAAACTTCACTTTGCATAATATTAGTAATAAAAGTTCTCTATTTAGCCAAATATCTCATATAAAAGCACAAATAACGCTCCCAAAAACATACTCGATTTGAGCGTTATCAAATTCCCCCACACTTAAGTTCTGCTCGCCCTCGAGCAGGTTTAGCATTTAAGAAAAATAATTCCAACAAACTCTCGATAGTGATTCACAAAACTATAATTGCTCAAACAAGAACAATCATTGTTTTAAAGTTTGTATGTGAACTCCCCGACAATACCCGTATGATTTCTGAGCAAGATAACACAACTAAGCACCTTATGAAAAGAACTTTTATGAATTCACTCAGCACTCGAATTTTTTCTGTTTTGGTGGTGGTGTAAGTAAATTGCTCATTTGCTCAGACATGATTTTGTGTCATATCATAGGCTTGTACAAGTATCAAAATTTAAATCCGATGGGGCGTGAGCACCCGGTAAATCTATCAAAAGGACTTTTATTGGGTTAAGCTTTTGGGTCAATAAGGGTTGTGAGTTAGACATGGGATATTTTTGGTTCGGTTCTACAAACGAGAAATAGATAAAGTTAAGTCTAAAATTGCTAGTCACCACAATCCAAATAAAATGATTACGTACCTAATTTCCTCTCGATAGATCACTGGTGTCACGTCTTGGCACATTGGCTAATCGACACCCCTATTTACTTATTCTTCCTTCATCTTCATAACTCATAGCACATTGGCTATTTTTATTATATATTCTTTTTTTAACAAACTTCTCCGTCACCCCCACACTTTAGATTAGCATACACCACAAAAATACAAATATGAGTAGCTACCTCCATCTTTGTCGAAATGACACACATAAAAAATACAAAGTGTGGTTAACAAGTAATCATAAAAAATACGCCATTCATACCAAGTAACTAGCAACCCATAGACTTAATTAAGTGTTGGTCCCTAGGAATGTGATATAAAGTTTATCAATTTAGATCTTAGTCATTCATGGCAACAAAGTGAGTTTTAAACAAATATGTATAAGCAATATAAAGAAACAAGTTTAAAACACACAAAAGTACTTTTCAACGTATAGACTTTTATTAGAATCAAATAAAGAATCTATAACACACCTTGCTTGTGGAATAGCAAGGTGGTTGAATGACAATTGGGGTGTTATCTCCTTCGAAAACTATTATCTAACAACATTATGAGAAATAAGAAAACAAACTTGTTATGACTAAACTGAAGCTTCAGCTTTTCAGTAGTACGAGTCAGTTTGTTTGAGAGATAAATAAACTCTTCAATGTGTATCACATTAATTGGAAGAGATAACATTTACTCTGGGAATCCCTTTCCTTTTATAGGCAAAGGGATTAGGGTTTACAAGTTAACCTAATACACATGTCAAGTGTAACATCCGAGAATTTTCGGAATTTTAAAGGAGATATAAGTTATTCCTAGGTTGATTTATCAAAAACGAGCAGCTAAACCACGTTTTCACAACTCGGACTCTAAAGCAATTTGATGTAAAACGATATTTCGAACAACTTTTTAGTTTTGACCGAGACCCGAAAACAGTCAGAAGGTGACTGAAATGCCCTCGCAAAATTTTGAACACAAGCGTTACGACCAAAAATAATCAATTTTTTTTTGTTATTCACTATTATTTAATAAAAAATATAAATAAATTCATTTTCAACATTTTATTCGGTACCGTTGTTAAAATCGCAAATATTCGAGTAAAACAGGATTATTTTTACGGCAAAGTTTATCAGAAATATACAAAATAAACAATAAACGTTTTAAATAAATTATATAAAACGTTTACGAAAATTAGTCGAGTGAATACTCATTTTTATCAGAAAAATGATTTGAAAAACAATGGCGCAAGTTTCGTGACTCGAATCATCCGTTAAGTCGCTCAAACGAGTCCCGAACCACTTTTTTATCAAAACTATATTAAAAAGTTACACTTTTAACCCTAAACTATGAGGGGCTTGCCACTTTTATTTTAAAGTTTATTATAAATATAAATTTTAAAAACATTTTATCTCATTTTTGTTATATAAAAACACACACTCACTAGTTCTCTCTCCCTGTCCAAATATCCGGCCACCACCAGCCGCCGCCGGCACCTCCTCCGGCCACCACCGTCGCCTCGCTGCCGCCGCCGGAAAACTTTTACGGCGGACTTTTCCGGCCAAACCCAAAAAGTTTCCTCATCGCCCGATCTATTCGACCTACTAGGTCACTCGCCCCCACTCGCGTTTTTCTTCCCCCTCCGGCTGTCTTAGCCGCGCCACCACCATGGGTACGTGGGTTTCGTTCTCGGGCCACTAAGGGTTTCTTTGCGTGTCCGGTTATTTATTCGCAGCGGAGACGGCTGCGGTTTGGTTTGTTTTAGGCACGATTAGGGTGCTGTTGGTCCGGCAGAAAAACCAACCAGGGTGCGTTGGTTTGGTTACTAAAGAAAAGGGGTGCGGGGTTTTTTTTTTTTTTTTGGGGGGATTTTTTGGTTATTAACTCAACCACAAGGGTGCTTCGTGTTGTGGTTTAACCCTGAAACACCACCAAGGGGTGTTCGTTTGGATGTCCAAACAATGCACCAAACCAAGGAGGAAACGGGATGATTCATGGTTTAAAGACAAAGTGTTATTGGTACAAGCTCAAGCAAGTGGTCAAATTCTACATGAGGAGGAACTAGCATTCTTGGCAGATCCAGGAATCCCAAAAAGTCAAGCCACACAGTCAGTCATTACTCACAATGCTGCTTATCAAGCTGATGATTTTGATGCATATGACTCTGATTGTGATGAACTCAACACTGCCAAAGTTGCTCTCATGGAAAATTTATCTCATTACGGTTCTAAACAGTCGAATGTTGTGAATCATTCAGAGACTAAAATAACCAGTGATAGCAATATCATTCCTTATTCTCAGTATGTGATCGAATCACAACAGGCAGCTGTTCAGAATTCTAACTCTTCTGCACAACAAGACAAACTGATATTATCTGTGATTGAACAATTGAAAACCCAAGTTGCTAATTGTACCAAGATAAATCTAGAAAATAAAAGTGTCAATGATACTTTAACTGCTGAGCTTGAAAGATATAAGGAACAAGTTAAAGTGTTGAATGAAGGACAAAATGTTGATTTAAAGAGTAAAAATAACATTTCAGATTCATGTGCACAGTCTGTAGAGATTGATCATCTTAAACAAACTCTTTCTGAACATTTAAAAGAAAAGGAATCTTTAATACAAACAGTTTCTCTTCTCAAAGATGATTTTATGAAAGAAGAATCTAGGAACATAGATAGAGAGATTGCTTTAGAAAAGAGGATTAAACAGCTTGATAATATTGTTTTTAAAAGAGATCAATCCGCACAAACTGTTCACATGTTGACGAAACCTTAGTTTTTCTATGATCATACCACTAAACAAGCTCTAGGTTTTCAAAATCCTTTCTATCTGAAGAAAGCTCAGCAGTTGGAACCAAAGCTATATGTTGGTGATATTATTGAGAAAACTAATCCCATTGTGATTCCTGACTCTGAAGAGACCTTAATGCTTGCTGAAGAGAGTCGTTCAAAAATGCTTTTAAAATAAAAGGATCCCATAATGTTAGAAAAGAAAGTTAATACTACACCAGTCGATTATGCTGCTCTTAACCAACTTTATAAAGATTTTGAAGCACGCTTTGTTCCACAAACTGAATTATCTGCTGAACAAACCTTTTGGTCTCAGAATTCGGTGAATTCTCCAGAACCCATTCTTTCTAGTAGACCCACCATAGTTGAGGTTCCAAAAGAACTTCCTAAAGTCAGCATGGTGAATACAAGTTTGAAGAAACTTTAACACCATCTTGCTGGTTTTGACGTGGTTGTCAAAGAAAGAACCACACCCACAACTATCACTAAGGGTTCGTGGGGGTTCGAACATACAAAAGCTTGTTTTAGAGATGAAATAATTCCATTTGTAAAAGCTCTGAAGGACTTGTTTAACACATTCAATCAATATTTGGTTGATGAACTTTCAGAAGTCCAAAATGTCTTTCATCAAATGGAACAGGCTGTGGAACAACATCGTTTAGAATCCAAAACATTTGAAGTTAAAATGAATCAAGTTTTGAACGAAAACGAATGACTCTTGGAACAAGTGTTGAGCAAAGATATTGTGAACATAATTGTGAATTCGTCTGTGAATAATGCTTCTGTGAATGTGCATGAATGTGAAAAGTGTCTCCAACTTGAGACTGAGCTTCAAACGGATTTCATTGAAAAAGAGATTTATGATAAACTGTTCAAAAGTTTCACCACTCTTGAAAAACATTGCATCTCTTTAGAAGTTGATTCTCAACTTAATCAGGAAATTTTTCAAAGGGACAATCCTGTTTCAAATCAAAGTGCTCCAAGTTTTGATCAATTGTTTGAATTAAATGAATTGAAAGCTCAGTCCCAAGAAAAGGACACGGTCATAAAGAAGTTGAAAGAGAGAATTAAATCTCTAAGTGGAAAACAGAATGAGGATAAGATTAAAAAGGACTTAGAAGAGATTGAAACTATAAATATTGAATTGGATCATAGGGTGACAAAGCTTATTGCTGAGAATGAGCATTTGAAACAGACCTATAAGAAACTTTATGACTCGATTAAACCAGCACGTATTCAATCAAAAGAACAATGTGATGATTTAATTAATCAAGTCAATCTAAAGTCTGTGGAAATTTCTAATTTAAATGCTAGTCTTCAGGAAAAAGTTTTGGTAATTACAGCTCTCAAGGATGATTTAAGGAAACTTAAAGGAATAGCTCTAGTTGATAATGACGTTACAAAACACCCTAGTGATCCAGAAATGCTTAAGATTGATATGGAACCAATAACCCCTAAATTGTTAAATAAACAGACAGCTCACTCTGCCTATATTAAGCACACTTAGGAAGAAGCTACCGTTCTTAGGGATCTAGTTAAACATGTTAAATCAAAATATCCACTATATCAATCCTTAGAATCTGCATGTAGGTAAGTTAAACTAGTTCAGGAGTTGCTTACAAACATTAGTAAAACCTGCCTTAGTGTCAACAATACTGATGGAAAAATAGTGGCTGTGACCCCAAAGAACAAGAACAAAAAAGTTAGATTCACTGAGCCCGTCACATCCTCAGGAAACACAATCACAAAAACAACCTCTACAACAAACCTAGTTTCTAACAAACCTATGTTGTCTTCTACAAAAGTAAAACCGTCTACTAGTGCTAGCGGATCACAGCCTTCAGGCAATACAAAGAAAGATAAGATTCGGCAAACACCAAGTAGTACTCAGAAGAATAAAGTAGAAGCCAACCCTAGGAAAGTTAAATCTAGTTTGAAAAATAAAGATTGTGTTGTTCAACCTAAAGGAACTGCTCCTGTGCAGCATTCCAAGCTTCATGCGAATTCTGAACTTAAATGTGTTAAGTGTAATGGTTGCATGCTTTCTGATAATCATGATTTGTATGTTCTTGATTTTATCAATAATGTGAATGCTCGTAAAAAATCTAAATCTGTTAACAAAAGTTCAAAGAGAAAAGTTTGGAAACCAACAGGAAAGGTGTTTTCAAATATTGGATACAAATGGAGACCTACTGGTCGAACCTTCACTATAGTAGGAAATGCGTGCCCTTTAACTAGGATTACCACAACTATTGAAGTACCCCTTAGGAAACCAACTGCTCTAGAAAATGAAACACCTAAGCCTGTTGTAACATTGGTTTACTCAAGGAAACCTAGGAAATCTAAAACTAATGTTCCTGTTAGCAAATCTAAGGTTCTTAAATCTGTATCTGCTAACAAAAAGGAACCCAGTAAATCTTGGGGATCCATAGTTTCTGATGTTCCATCTTCCTCTCTTGATGAATGCAGGTCGTCCAAATTGTTCTCTGGTATTTGGACTCCGGCTGCTCCAAGCATATGACCGGAGATCGCTCTCAGCTCACCAATTTCGTCAATAAGTTTTTGGGTACAGTCAAATTCGGAAATGATCACGTGGCAAAGATATTGGGATATGGTGATTATCAGATTGGGAATGTTACGATATCAAGAGTTTACTACGTGGAAGGACTTGGACACAACTTATTCTCTGTTGGGCAATTTTGTGATTCGAACCTTGAAGTTGCTTTTCGTCAACACACCTGCTTCATTCGTAATTTGGAAGGTGTTGATCTATTGACTGGATCTCGAGGCAACAATCTGTATACTCTGTCTCTTGGAGATATGATGGCGTCCTCTCCTATATGTCTCTTGTCAAAGGCCTCAAAGACTAAGTCCTGGCTATGGCACCGACGTCTGTCTCATCTGAACTTTGGTGCAATCAACCATTTAGCTAGACACGGTCTTGTTCGAGGTCTCCCTAAGCTTAAATTTGAAAAGGACCATCTGTGTTCTGCTTGTGCAATGGGCAAAAGCAAGAAGAAACCCCACAAACCTAAATCTGAAGACACCAACCAAGAGAAACTTTATCTTTTGCACATGGATCTTTGTGGACCAATGCGTGTCGCAAGTGTTAATGGAAAGAAGTACATCCTCGTCATTATCGATGATTACTCTCGATTCACATGGGTTAAATGTTTAAGGTCAAAAGATGAAGCTCCATATTTCATAATCAAGTTTCTTAAGATGATCCAAGTGCGGCTTAAAGTACCTGTCCGACGCATCAGAACAGATAATGGAACTGAATTTGTTAATCAAACTTTGCGTCAATATTATGAGAAGGTTGGCATCTCTCATGAAACATTTGTTGCTAGCTCTCCACAGCAAAATGGTGTCGTTGAAAGACGAAATCGTACGCTAATTGAAGCTGCCCGCGCAATGTTGATTTATGAAAAAGCTCCGTTATTTTTATGGGCAGAAGAAGTTGCTACGGCATGTTACACCCAAAATCGTTCCATCATACGCCTTCGTCACGGCAAAACACCGTATGAGATTTTACATGACAAACCTCCCGACTTATCGTTTCTCCATGTATTTGGTGCACTCTGCTATCCGACAAATGATAGTGAGAACTTGGGTAAGTTACAACCAAAAGCTGATATTGGTATTTTTCATTGGCTATGCTCCCATAAAGAAAGCATTTCGAATTTATAACCGACGTACCAGACGAATCATTGAGACAATTCATGTAGATTTTGATGAGCTGACAGCAATGGCTTCTGAATACAGCAATTCAGGACCCGCACTTCATGAAATGACTCCTGCAACAATCAGTTCAGGACTCGTGCCAAACCCTCCTCCTTCAACACCGTTTGTACCACCCTTAAGAACTGATTGGGATATATTGTTTCAACCGATGTTTGATGAATTACTCACTTCTCCACCAAGTGTTGATCTCCCAGCCCCAGAAGTCATTGCTCCAATTAATGAAGTAGTTGCTCCAATTCCCGCTGTATCAACCGGATCACCTTTCTCAACAACAGTTGACCAAGATGCACCATCACCAAGTATCTCTCAAACAACACCCGACACTCAACCTCCCGTCATTCCTAATGTAACATCCGAGAATTTTCGGAATTTTAAAGGAGATATAAGTTATTCATAGGTTGATTTATCAAAAACGAGCAACTAAACCACGTTTTCACAACTCGGACTCTAAAGCAATTTGATGTAAAACGATATTTCGAACAACTTTTTAGTTTTGACCGAGACTCGAAAACAGTCAGAAGGTGACTGAAATGCCCTCGCAAAAATTTTGAACACAACGCGTACCGACACAAAAATAATCAAATCTTTTTTGGTTATCACTATTTATTTAATAAAAATATTAAATAAAATCATTTAACATTTTATTCGGTGACGTTTGTTAAATACGCAAATATTGAGTAAATGATTATTTTTACGGACAAAGTTTATCGGAAATATACAAAATAAACAATAAACGTTTTAAATAAATTCTATAAAACGTTTACGAAAATTAGTCGAGTGAATACTCATTTTTATCAGAAAAATGATTTGAAAAACAATGGCGCAAGTTTCGTGACTCGAATGATCCGTTAAGTCGCTCAAACGAGTCCCGAACCACTTTTTATCAAAACTATATTAAAAAGTTACACTTTTAACCCTAAACTATGAGGGGCTTGCCACTTTTATTTTAAAGTTTATTATAAATATAAATTTTAAAAACATTTTATCTCATTTTTTTAATATAAAAACACACACTCACTAGTTCTCTCTCCCTTTCCAAATATCCGGCCACAACCAGCCGCCGCCGGCACCGCCTCCGGCCACCACCGCCGCCTCGCTGCCGCCGCCGGAAAACTTTTCCGGCGGACTTTTCCGGCCGAACCCAAAAAGTTTCCTCATCGCCCGATCTATTCGACCTACTAGGTCACTCGCCCCCACTCGCGTTTTTCTTCCCCCTCCGGCTGTCTCAGCCGCGCCACCACCATGGGTGCGTGGGTTTCGTTCTCGGGCCACTAAGGGTGCGTCCGGTTTATTATTAGCAGCGAGAGGCTGCGTTTGGTTTGTTTCGGCACCGATTAGGGTGCGTTTGGCTCGGCAGAAAAACCAACCAGGGTGCGTTGGTTTGGGTTATAAAGAAAAGGGTGCGGGTGGGTTTGGTTATTAACAACCACCAAGGGGTGCTCGTGTTGTGGTTTAACCAAAACACCACCAAGGGGTGTTCGTTTGGTTTTTCTTGCGCCACAAAGGGTGCGGCTGGTTTAACCGAACACCCATTAGGGTGCGTCCGGTGCATGGTGTGCACCACTATGGTGCGTTTGGTTTTGTTATTCACGAAAGGGGTGCGGTTGGTTTAGTTGTTCGCCGCAAGGGTGCGTTTGTTTTGGGTGGCAGCCACCCGACGAGGGTGCGTTTGGCTGTTGGACAGCCATGGGGGTGGCACCACGAGGGTGCGTGTGGCAGGACAGCCACCCGAAAAGGGTGTGTTGTTGGTTGTGGTTCCCGGGTCAGCAGCTAGGGGTGTTTGTTTTTGGGTTATTAACAAGATTAGGGTGCGTTTGGTTTTGTAGAAACAGGATAAGGGGTGTTTGGGTTGATATAGAAATACATTAGGGTGCGTTTGGCTGTTAAAACAGCCATAGGGTGCGTTTGGGTTAACAGGAAACCGGTTAGGGTGTGTTTGGTATAGCAGAAACACGGATAGGGGTACGTTTGGTTTGGGCAGATTTACACCATGAGGTGCGTTTGGATTTAGAGAAGACAACAAAAGGGGATCCGTTTGGTTGGTTTAGCAGAAATAGGCGCGTTTGGTTTAGCGAAACAACATAGGAGTGGTGGTTTAAATTGGTTAAATAAATGTGCTATTTAAAATTTTGTTTAATTATATATATTAATAACGAGTGTATATTGCAACACGATTTGATTAAAGTGGGAAAACATTGAATTTTGATAAAAGTGGGGAACGATATATAAACGGAAATGTCATGGCGAAATTTATATATAAATTTTTATATTTAGTAATGTTTTACTAAAGCTTCTATTATTTTAGAAACCGATAAAAGGGACCAAGTTATATTTTAAAGATATAATAAATTGTATTATACAATAACCGGATAAACGAATAAGAAATTATACTTTTACAATGAGATAACTATTTAGACACGACCCGTCGATGAAACGAAACATGATTTATAAAATATTAATTTATATTTTATAATGGTTATAAACTGTTACAAACATGGTTTGATTAATTCATAACGTTAAGACATGTGTCTACTTTTATTCAAAGTCTTTTTATTAATTAAATTGGTGTCAAACTAATTGGTTTAATTAACTACTCACACTAATTATATAATACCTGCAAGGTATTATATACTTTTCAGTAATCATTGGATGGTTGTCTTTGTTACATAATTCACGGTATGAATTATATAAGAGCTTATTTTTCATATGTAATATATAAAGAATATATTACGTACTTTGCGTTCACTTTTCAATTTAATTATTTAACCAACCACCAAACTATTACAACTTGGAAATCTGAATCTTTATCAACCTGACGCGTTGAGGTAACTATCCATCGGGAAACCCAAATACATTATCCTAGGCTAGTGGATTTAGCCGTAAAGATAGCAGCAACTTCTTGATCGTACCCCCGCTTCGCCTTCCGTTCGTATTGTGCACATTAGATGCCTAACTGTCACTCGTTCTACATCATCGAGGATGAGTTTTTATTACCTCGCTTTCAATCTTTTGAATGTTTATAAACCCCGAAGGGGGATACATGGCTTGTTTACAAATGCATTACATGTCTGATTACAACTTGTCTACAGATTCTTTTACTATATAGCTCGCTATGGAATATATTAATTGACTTCATTTTTGGTCACAAATAATGCTACTTTACTTTTGAAAGATTACGGATTAGCTTAAGTGGATTGAACTGATGACAAAGGGTACTGCCCGGGTTGTTCTTGAGGGACACCGGTAACGGGAGTACATATTTTTACTTTACTGCCCGGGTGTTCTTGGAGGGGACACCGGTAACGGGAGTACATATTTTTACTTTACTGCCCGGGTGTTCTTGGAGGGGACACCGGTAACGGGAGTATATATTCTTTAAATCACTGCCCGGGTGTTCTTGGAGGGGACACCTGTGATGGGTATATATAAGTCTACGTCACAGCGTCATGAACTGTAAATCACTTGGAGGGTGAGCGCGAATGTTATGAAATAGATCTATTCGGGTGTGGATCCCTGTTCGGGTGATTAGCTATCGCCGGTAACGAACGTTATAGCGTGATGTCCACGCGAATGATATAAAATAGATCTATTCGGGATTGACAATCCCCGTTCGGGTGATTAGCTATCACTAGGTAAACGAACGTTATAACATGTCGGATTACGATTGGTTGGGACTACAGGGCCCCCAACAAATATACATGAATTATTACTGTTATATTGGTGCATCGGTTTCATGAACTTAGAGTAATCGTAATCATTGTTTTATACTCACACGGATATTTACTGTGCCTTGAATAAAGTGGCAATACGTACTTGAAACATTTTGGTGACATTAAATTGGTCATGCATTCTTTATAAATCTTTGGGATAAGATTGGTACTTTTGGTGACATTAAATTGGTCATGCATTCTTTATAAATCTTTGGGATAAGATTGATACTTTTGGTGACATAAAATGTGTCGTGCATTCTTTATAAATCTTTGGGATTTTTACATGGTACTGTGATGACACAGTGGACAAATACATTCATTTGAAACTTACATTCATATTTAAACTAACCTATGAACTCACCAACTTTATGTTGACCGTTTTAAGCAAGTTTTTCCTAGGTGATATAGATACTTGGCTTACTTGAAGTGCATTGGAGTCTTACATTCAAGTTTTTCATGGTGATGCAATTATGGGACAAATGTTATATCAATTTCAAGGAAATTAACGATATTATTTTTCAAACCACACATTTAGAGGTCATTCTCTTGTATCTAGCGATGTGTATTATGAAGTAGCACCCATTTTTGGGGGTGTTACAGATTGGTATCAGAGCACTGGTTATAGAGAACTAGGTTGCATATTTTACCCTAGACTATAACCGTTTTCACAAATATTGCATCACATCAAACATTTTCAAAGTGCATACACGCTACTTGCTTATGTGCTTACATTACGTGCTGCATTAAGTGCTTACGTGACATACATATATATAATATATATATGCTTGCATTCCTTTCGCGTATATTGTACCTTATTTAATAAAGTTGTTATATAAATACCAGAGATATTTTTATAAGCATTGTGGGTTGGCACAATGGTCCTCATTCTACTCGTCAGACCTTGTGAGAGTTGTGCAATGGTCTCACTTCGTTTCTCAGACAATTGTAAGTTTAAACAATGGTCTCTAATGAATATTATTTTATCTCATAGCTTTATTACACTATCGTAAACGTGGAGACCGTCATAATTTTTGTTTACATGGAATTATATATGAATCTAAGTATTACAAGTCTTGTATGGGCGGGACTTGTAATATGAGGATTGATATGATAATTGCTATGTTAACAAAGCCCGTCACAGTTCTGTTTACATGGGATTATGTATAAATCTAAGTATTACAAGTCTTGTATGGGCGGGACTTGTAATAGGAGGATTTATATGATAATTGCTATCTATACTGATTTGTTTATAGAGATCTTTACCTTATTTACTCTAACCGAGTACTCATTAATTATCTTGAACTCTATGTTGATCTCGCCTGGCAGTTTTTACTCCCAGCTTCCAAAGACGAGTTTTAAATCACTCGTCCCATACTCATTAGAGCACATGCATCGTCATGTCATCCATCACCTTGAAGGTTATGTGAGTACGCGTATTGCATCGGGAATTATTAAGTAGGATGATTTATAATTTATTTATTTGAAAGGATTGGGACGCCTCTTCAGTTAAATAAATAAATTATAAATCACCGAACCATAAGTTTATCATTTCTTACTTACATAAATTTGGACGCTTCTTTATGTAAATAAGAAATTATAAATGAGTGGGCTTAATGGTATCCGATATGACACGAGTATGAACCTGAAATCGATAATCATCAGAATCCGTTAAAAGGGTCTAGAGACACAATCGTGTCTTGCCACTCAGCAGAATCTTAAGGCCTCGCTTGGAGCTACCTTATCTCATTCTTAAGTCAGTACTTTTTTCCGTTACATATCTTTATGATCGCGAACTGTTCGTGGAACTAACAGACTTGTGCACACTTGAACTAATGGAGTTGATTCATCTCGAAATAGCAAATTGGGTACAATATTCCATCACTGTCTGTTACGGTTATTGTCGTTATGGTTGCTGTTGTTGGGTCCTGGAGTGGTCCCAGATTGTACAGACTTTATCAACTAAGTGAGGAAACCCACCTTAAACAAGATAAGCATATGTCGATATAGTATTCAGTTGAATTACTCATTGCAGACAAATAGTACACCAATTTAAGTCATGATACTATTTAGGTACCGCCAAGTAAGTTGGGTACTTACATCCATAAGCCATGTTGATGTGAATCATCGAACATTACAGATAGTAGAAACGAGACTCCGTCCTCGGACATTTAGAGACTTATACAAACATACTCACGCGACTACACTTTCTTCTTGAGGTTTTCACTATAATGAGACTTTTCCTATAACGCGATTATACCAGTCATAAGATCTGTAATGATATATTTTGAGAATACCCATTTTGATGGATTAAATATCCTGGACAAACCTAGCCAAAATTTTTGGTAGATTGAGAAGTGTAGAAACACCGAATTTTGCTGAATAAAGTTATCAACGTCTTGTTTAGAACGAGTTATTAAACCTTAAGTTTTTCCTTGGTCACACAATCGGATAACACAAATTTAATCTCGGGACGAGATTTCTTTAAGGGGTAGGTACTGTAACATCTGAGAATTTTCGAAATTTTGAATGACGATTTCAATCTTTGACTTTTAGGGTCTGACTTGACTTTTTGACTTTTGGTCTTTTATTTTCACATAAAAGCGATTACCGCGTAACCGGTAATTTTTCGGAACATATTTAAAGGAGATATAAGTTATTCCTAGGTTGATTTATCAAAAACGAGCAGCTAAACCACGTTTTCACAACTCGGACTCTAAAGCAATTTGATGTAAAACGATATTTCGAACAACTTTTTAGTTTTGACCGAGACCCGAAAACAGTCAGAAGGTGACTGAAATGCCCTCGCAAAATTTTGAACACAACGCGTACCGACACAAAAATAATCAAATCTTTTTTGGTTATCACTATTTATTTAATAAAAATATTAAATAAAATCATTTAACATTTTATTCGGTGACGTTTGTTAAATACGCAAATATTCGAGTAAAAGGATTATTTTTACGGACAAAGTTTATCGGAAATATACAAAATAAACAATAAACGTTTTAAATAAATTCTATAAAACGTTTACGAAAATTAGTCGAGTGAATACTCATTTTTATCAGAAAAATGATTTGAAAAACAATGGCGCAAGTTTCGTGACTCGAATCATCCTTTAAGTCGCTCAAACGAGTCCCGAACCACTTTTTATCGAAACTATATTAAAAAGTTACACTTTTAACCCTAAACTATGAGGGGCTTGCCACTTTAATTTTAAAGTTTATTATAAATATAAATTTTAAAAACATTTTATCTCATTTTTGTTATATAAAAGCACACACTCACTAGTTCTCTCTCCCTCTCCAAATAGCCGGCCACCACCAGCCGCCGCCATCACCGCCTCCGGCCACCACCGCCGTCTTGCTGCTGCCGCCGAAAAACTTTTCCGACGGACTTTTCCGGCCGAACCCAAAAAGTTTCCTCATCGCCCGATCTATTCGACCTACTAGGTCACTCGCCCCCACTCGCGTTTTTCTTCCCCCTCCGGCTGTCTCAGCCGCGCCACCACCATGGGTGCGTGGGTTTCGTTCTCGGGCCACTAAGGGTGCGTCCGGTTTATTATTAGCAGCGAGAGGCTGCGTTTGGTTTGTTTCGGCACCGATTAGGGTGCGTTTGGCTCGGCAGAAAAACCAACCAGGGTGCATTGGTTTGGGTTATAAAGAAAAGGGTGCGGGTGGGTTTGGTTATTAACAACCACCAAGGGGTGCTCGTGTTGTGGTTTAACCAAAACACCACCAAGGGGTGTTCGTTTGGTTTTTCTTGCGCCACAAAGGGTGCGGCTGGTTTAACCGAACACCCATTAGGGTGCGTCCGGTGCATGGTGTGCACCACTATGGTGCGTTTGGTTTTGTTATTCACGAAAGGGGTGCGGTTGGTTTAGTTGTTCGCCGCAAGGGTGCGTTTGTTTTGGGTGGCAGCCACCCGACGAGGGTGCATTTGGCTGTTGGACAGCCATGGGGTGGCACCATGAGGGTGCGTGTGGCAAGACAACCACCCGAAAAGGGTGTGTTGTTGGTTGTGGTTCCCGAGTCAGCAGCTAGGGGTGTTTGTTTTTGGGTTATTAACAAGATTAGGGTGCGTTTGGTTTTGTAGAAACAGGATAAGGGGTGTTTGGGTTGATATAGAAATACATTAGGGTGCGTTTGGCTGTTAAAACAGCCATAGGGTGCGTTTGGGTTAACAGGAAACCGGTTAGGGTGTGTTTGGTATAGCAGAAACACGGATAGGGGTACGTTTGGTTTGGGCAGATTTACACCAAGGGGTGCGTTTGGGTTTAGAGAAGACAACAAAAGGGGATCCGTTTGGTTGGTTTAGCAGAAATAGGCGCGTTTGGTTTAGCGAAACAACATAGGGTGAGTTTGGTTTACAAAAATGGACTCATAAATATATTTCAATATTTAATTATATAACCGGATCTAGTGGTGGTTTAAATTGGTTAAATAAATGTGCTATTTAAAAATTTGTCTAATTATAAATATTAATAGCGAGCGTATATTGCAACACGATTTGATTAAAGTGAGAAAACATTGAATTTTGATAAAAGTGGGAAACGATATATAAACAGAAATGTCATGGCGAAATTTATATATAAATTTCTATATTAGTAATGTTTTACCAAAACTTCTATTATTTTGGAAACACGGGAAAATGGACTAAGATATATTTTAAAGATATATACATCATAACCTGACAACGGACGAAAACTATATTTTTACAATGAGATAACTATTTAGACACGACCCGTCGATGAAACTGGTATGTGCTTAAATACACATACCTTTTACCTTTAAAAACGAGCTGAAATAACCAAAAACGGACTTAAAATGCCATAACGTTAAGACATGTGTCTACTTTTATTCAAAGTCTTTTTATTAAATAAATTGGTGTCAAACTAATTGGTTTAATACAACTTCACACTACATTAATATAAACTGCAAGTATTATATACTTTTCAAGTAATCATTGGTGTGTCTTTGTTACATAATTCACGGTATGAATTATATAAGAGCTTATTTTTCATATGTAATATATAAAGAATATATTACGTACTTTGCGTTCACTTTTCAATTTAATTATTTAACCAACCACCAAACTATTACAACTTGGAAATCTAAATCTTTATCAACGTGACGCGTTGAGGTAACTATCCATCGGGAAACCCAAATACATTATCCTAGGCTAGTGGGATTAGGCGTTAAGATTAGTTGCAACTTCTTGATCGAGCCGCTTCGTCTTCCGTTCGTATGGTGCATATTAGATGCCTATCTGTCAATCGTTCTACATCATCGAGGTGAGTTTTATAACCTCGCTTTTCAATCTTTTGAATGTTTATAAACCCGCGAGGGGGATACATGCTTGTTTACAAATGCATTTGCATGGTTGATTACAACTTGGTCCACATATTCTTTTAACATGCTCGCTATGGATATATAATTTGACCTTCATTTTGGTCACAAATATATGTAATTACTTTTGAAAGATAATGGGGCAATTAGCTTAAGTTGGATGAACTGATGACAAAAGGGTTACGCCCGGTGTTCTGAGGACACCGGTAACGAGATGTAACATATTTTTACTTTACTGCCCGGTGTTTCTATGGAGGGGACACCGAAACGGGAGTACATAGTTTTACTTACTGCCCGGGTGTTTCTTGGAGGGACACTGGTAAACTAGGAGTATAAATATTTAAATCACTCCCGGTATTCTTGGAGGGGACACCTGTATGGTAATATATATAAGTTCTACGTCACAGCATCAGTAACTGTAAATCACTTGGAGGTGATCGCGAATGTTATGAAATAGATCTATTCCGGGTATGATCCCCGTTCGGTGTGATTAGCTATCGCCGTAACGAAGTTATCCGGATGTCCACGCGAAATGATATAAAATAAATCTATTCGGGATTGACAATCCCTGTTCGGGTGATTAGCTATCACTAGGCAAACGAACGTAATAACATGTCGGATTACGATTGGTTGGGACTACAGGGCCCCCAACAAATATACATGAATTATTACTGTTATATTGGTGGCATCAGTTTCATGAGACTTAGATATCGTAATCATTTGGTTTTATACTCACCACAGATATTTACTGTGTCCTTGAATAAATCAATACGTACGTGAAAATTTGGTGACATTAAATTGGTCATGCATTCTTTATAAATCTTTGGGATAAGATTGGTACTTTGGGTGACATTAAATTAGTTATGCATTCTTTATAAATCTTTGGGATAAGATTGATACTTTTGGTGACATAAAATGTGTCGTGCATTCTTTATAAATCTTTGGGATTTTTACATGGTACTGTGATTACACTGTTACAAATACATTTCTTGAAACTTACATTCATATTGTCAACTAACAATGAACTCGACCAACATTATGTAGACCGTTTTAAAGCCAAGTTTTTCCTAGGTTATATAGATACTTTGGTTACTTGGAAGTCATTGGGAGTCTTACATTCAAGTTTTTCAGTGATGCAATTAAGGGAGCAAATGTATAATCAATTTCAAGGAAATTAACGATATTATTTTTCAAACCACACATTTAGAGGTCATTCTCTTGTATCTAGCGATGTGTATTATGAAGTAGCACCCCAAGTGGTATTCCGCTGCGTTGTGATTTTTTGGGGGTGTTACAGATTGGTATCAGAGCACTGGTTATAAGAACTAAAAAAAAAAGTTCATATTTTTACCCTATGACTAAAACCGTTTTTCACAAATATTGCATCACATCAAACATTTTCAAGTACATACACGCTACATTTTATGTGCTTACATTACGTGCTGCATTAAGTGCTTACGTGACATACATATATATAATATATATATGCTTGCATTCCTTTCGCGTATATCGTACGCTTATTTATATAAGAGTTATTATATAAATACCAGAATATTTTTAAAGACATTGTGGGTTGCACAATGGTCCATTTCTTCTCGTCAGACATTTGTGAGTTGTGCAATGGTCTCACTTCTTCTCAGACAATGTAAGTTAAACAATGGTCCTCAAGAAATATTATTTTTCTTCAAAGCTTTATACAATCTCGTATTACGTTGAGAACCGTCATAAATTTTGTTTACATGAATTTATATATTAATCCTAAGTATTACAAGTCGCTTGTATTGGGCGTGGACTTGTAATATGAGGATTGATATGAAAATTGCTATGTTAACAAAGCCCGTCACAGTATATCTGTCTACATGGGAATATGAAAAATCTAAGTATACAATACATTGTATGGCGGACTTGTAATAGGAGGATTTATATGAAAAAGCTATGATTGAATGGTTCTATCGAGACTTTTACCTGGTGTCTCTAACCAGGGTACTAATACCTATCTTGCACCTAGTCCGATATTTTTAGGTAGTTTTACTCCCTGTCTACGAAGACGATTTTGGAAACACTCGTCCATACTCATTAGAGCACATGCATCGTCAGTCATCCACACCTTAAAAGTTATGTGGGTACCGTATTGCATCAGGAATTATTAATGTAAATGATTAATAATATGTTTATTTAAAAGGGTTTGGGACGCCTCTTCATTTAAATAAAAAAATATAAATCACGAACCAATAAGTTTTATAAAATTATATTTACTTAAATGGGACGCTGCTTTATGCAAATATATAAAATTTATAAAAGATGTGCTTAATGTATCTCGATATGAGACGATATGACTGATTCCGATAATCACCAGAATCCATATAAAAGGTCTAGATACACAACGTGTCCCTTGCTACTCAGCAGAATCTTAAGGCCTCACATGGAGCTGCCTTATCACATTTCTTAAGTTATTACTTTTGTCGATGCTAATCCTCGGCGATCACTAAACGTTCGAAATTAACAGACTTGTTTACACACTTGAGTTTAATGGAGTTGAATGTCGTCCTTAAAACTAAGCGACTGAGTACCATAACCGCCGTCTGATCGCATAAGCACTTCCGCGAGCTCCTCCCCATGTTGTTTATCTTTATTCTGGAATATTGTATCTCCGAATGTCTCATTCTCGCATCCCATACCATTTGTTATAGATTGACGTTATGGTCGTGCTGTTGGGTCCTGGAGCGGTCCCGCAGATACAACTTATCCAATAGGTAGATGCAACCCCCCTTAAACGATAAAAACCCTATCGACGAAATAGATATGTGGGCCATTCATTTCGGCCACTAGTAGGAAGACTTAGGCCGCGATACATCCTAGTACTGCCAAGTAAGTTGGGTACTTACATACATAAGCCACGTTGATGTGAATCATCGAACATTAACAGACAGTAGAACATGAGATCGTCCTCGGACATTTAGAGACCTTATACCAACATACTCACGCACTACACTTTCCTTCTTGGGTTTTCACTATAATTGAGACCTATCTATAACGCGATTAATCCATCATAAGATCTGTAAAAGATATATTTTTGAGAATATCCATTTTGATGGATTAAATATCCTGGACAACCTAGCCAAAATTTTTGTAGATTTAGAAGTGGTAGAAACACGAATTTTGGCTGAATAAAGTTATCAACGTCTTTTGTTAGATCATTATTAAACCTTAATTTTTCCTTGGTCTCACAATCGGTAATTCAAAATTTAATCTTGGGACAGATTCTTTAAGGGAGGTACCTATAACATCCGAAAATTTTCGGAATTTTAAAGGAGATATAAGTTATTCCTAGGTTGATTTATCAAAAACGAGCAGCTAAACCACGTTTTCACAACTCGGACTCTAAAGCAATTTGATGCAAAACGATATTTCGAACAACTTTTTAGTTTTGACCGAGACCCGAAAACAGTCAGAAGGTGACTGAAATGCCCTCGCAAAATTTTGAACACAACGCGTACCGACACAAAAATAATCAAATTTATTTTTGGTTATCACTATTTATTTAATAAAAATATTAAATAAAATCATTTAACATTTTATTCGGTGACGTTTGTTAAATACGCAAATATTCGAGTAAAAGGATTATTTTTACGGACAAAGTTTATCGGAAATATACAAAATAAACAATAAACGTTTTAAATAAATTCTATAAAACGTTTACGAAAATTAGTCGAGTAAATACTCATTTTTATCAGAAAAATGATTTGAAAAACAATGGCGCAAGTTTCGTGACTCGAATCATCCGTTAAGTCGCTCAAACGAGTCCCGAACCACTTTTTATCAAAACTATATTAAAAAGTTACACTTTTAACCCTAAACTATGAGGGGCTTGCCACTTTTATTTTAAAGTTTATTATAAATATAAATTTTAAAAACATTTTATCTCATTTTTGTTATATAAAAACACACACTCACTAGTTATCTCTCCCTCTCCAAATATACGGCCACCACCAGCCGCCGCCGGCACCGCCTCCGGCCACCACCGCCGCCTCGCTGCCGCCGCCGGAAAACTTTTCCGGCCGAACCAAAAAAGTTTCCTCATCGCCCGATCTATTCGACCTACTAGGTCACTCGCCCCCACTCGCGTTTTTCTTCCCCCTCCGGCTGTCTCAGCCGCGCCACCACCATGGGTGCGTGGGTTTCGTTCTCGGGCCACTAAGGGTGCGTCCGGTTTATATAAAAAAAAACACCACAAGGCGTGTTTGTTCGGTTCATATTAATAAATAGGGGTGCGTCGGGTTGTGTTATAACAGCCAGGGGTGTTTGTTCCGGTAGCAAACCGCACCAAAAAAAAAGGTGCGTTCGATTTATTATTAGCAGCCAAGTAGGCTGTCTGGCGTTTGGTTTTGTTTTTCGGCAACGATTAGGGTTGCGTTTGGCCGACAAAAAAAACCAACCAGGGTGCGTTGGTTTGGATTATAAAGAAAAGGGTGTGGGTGGGTTGGTCATAACCACCTCAAGGGTGCGTTGGGATGGGTGGCAGCCACCCGAAAAGGGTGTGTTGTTTGTTGTGGTTCCCGGGTCAGCAGCTAGGGGTGTTTTTTTTGGGTTATTAACAAGATTAGGGTGCGTTTGGTTCGGTTATAAAAAACAGCATCGGGGTACGTTTGGTTTGAGCGTTTAGATTAGGGTCGTTTGGTGTTTATAACCCGGTGTAGGTGCGTTTGGGTTGGGTGGCAGCCACCATAGGGGTGCGTTTGGTTGGGGCTGTCACCGGCACAAGGGGGCGTTTGGTTGAGCAGCCACCTGCACGGGGTCGTTTGTTTAGAATAGAGGACAACAAAAAAGGGACGCGTTTTGGTTTAGCGAAACAACGAGGGTTCGTTTAGTTTATATAGCAAATCAACAAATAAATATATATAATGTAAGGTTTAATAAACATGAAACAGGATATATATATTGGTGGTTTAAATTGGTTAAATAAATATAATGTTTATTATTTTGTTTAGTTTAGATATAATAAAATATATAAATATATTATATCTAAAAACGCGAGTGTTTGAAATATTAACACGTTAATAATTACAACATATATTGAATATGGAAAACGTCGAGTTTTGCTGAAAATGGGAAAGCGTTATATAACAGAGACATTCGTTGATGGAATTTATAATTTACTTTATTCTACGATTCACTGAAACTGCTATTATTTCATAATCCGATAAGAAACTAAGTTATATTTTAAAGATATACTAAAATATAACTGTATAATAACCTGACAACGAACGAAAACTATACTTTTACAATGAGACGAACTGTTTTAGACGCAACCCGTCAAAGAAACGAAATATATTTTATAAAATATTATTTATATTTTATAATGATTATAAACTGTTACAAGCATCGGTTGTTTAATTCATAACGTTAAGACATGTGTCTACCATTATTCAAAGTCTTTTTATTAATTAAATTGGTTGTCAAACTAATTGGTTTAATTAATTATTCACACTTATTATATAATACCTGCAAGGTATTATATACTTTTCATTAATCTTTGGATTGATTGTCCTTGTTATATAATTCACGGTAGGAATTATATAAGGGTTATTTTTCATAAGTAATATGTAAAGAATATATATTACACACTTTGCGTATATTTTCAATTTATTTATTTAACCAACCACCAGACCATTACAACGTTAAATCTAAATCTTTATCAACGTGACGCGTTGAGGTAACTATCCATCGGGAAACCCAAATACATTATCCTAGACTAGTGGGACTTAGCCGTTAAGATTAGTTGCAACTTCTTGATCGAGCCGCTTCGTCTTCCGTTCGTATTGTGCATATTAGATGCCTATCTGTCAATCGTTCTACATCATCGAGGTGAGTTCATAGCCCCACGTTTTACATGTTTTATATATATTTTTGGGGTGAGAACATGCTTGTTTACAAATGCATTTACCTGATTGTTTACAAATTGGTATACACACTTATTTATATATCTCGCTGATTGAGATACTCAATACTTGGTTTACTTGTTGGACGTAAACACATACCTGACTTTTACTCGAATGATTACGGATTAGCTTAGGTTGCATGAACTGTAAATCACTTGGAGGGTGAAGCGCGGAATGTATAAAATAGATCTATTCCGGGGTATTGACAATCCCCGTTCGGGTGCCTAGCTATCACCGGGACTGACGAACGTTATTGCATGTGGATTTAATGTGGAATTCTATACTGGTTGCCTGTATAAGGTGGTAATACTATAATTGGGTGCATTGAATAAGGTGGATATTCTATTAATGGTGCCTGAATAGGTGGAATACTTTAATGTGCCTTGGAATAAGGTGAATTCAATAATGGTGCATTGAATAAAGGTGGAATAATTTACTATAATGGTGCCATGAATAGGGTGGAATACAATTCATGTGCTTGATAAAGTGGGCATATATATAAGGTCTACGTAAGCGTTAGTTTCATGAACTTAGAGTAATTGTAATCATTGTTTTATACTCACGTGGATATTTACTGTGCCTTGAATAAAGTGGCAATACATACTTGAAACATTTTGGTGACATTAAATTGGTCATGCATTCTTTATAAATCTTTGGGATTTTTACATGGTACTGTGATGATACAGTGGACAAATACATTCATTTGAAACTTACATTCATATTTAAACTAACCTGTGAACTCACCAACTTTATGTTGATCGTTTTAAGCATGTTTTTCTCAGGTGATATAGATACTTGGCTTACTTAAAGTGCATTGGAGTTTTTACATTCAAGTTTTTCATGGTGATGCAATTATAGGACAAATGTCATATTAATTTCAAGGAAATCAATGGGATTATTTTTCAAACGACACATTTAGAGGTCGTTCTCCTGTATCTAGCGCTGTGTATTATGAAGTAGCACCCCAAGTGGTATTCCGCTGCGTTGTCCCGATTTTGGGGGTGTTACAGATTGGTATCAGAGCACTGGTTATAGAGAACTAGGTTGCATATTTTACCCTAGACTATAACCGTTTTCGCAAATATTGCATCACAACAAACCTTTTCAAAGTGCATACACTTTACTTGCTTACTTGCTTAGGTTACTTGTTACCTTAAGTGCTTACATGACATACATATATGTAATATATATGCTTACATCTTTTGCGTATATCGCACGTTTATTTATTATATAAGAAGTTTATTTAATATAAAATCTCAGGCATTTCTTAAGACATTGTGAGTTGCACATAGGTCTCAATTTATACCTCCAGACCTTGTGAGTATAAAATGGTTTCATCTTACTTCTTCGAAAAATTTGGAATTGCACATTGGTCTCATTTCGTTCCCGAATTGTAGGTTAAAACTTGGTCTCCTAAGAATATTATTTTTTGTCATAGTTTTATACAATATCCGTATTATCGTGGAGAGACCGTCATAAAATTTTTGTTTTACATGAAATTATATATGAATCAAAGTATTATTACAAGTCTTGTATGGGCTGGGACTTGTAATAGAGGAGCTTGATATGATAAATGCTATGGTTAACACAAGCCCAACACAGTTTTGTTTACATTGGGATTATGTACGAATATAAGTATTTACTAGTCTTGTTTTTGGGCCGGGGACTTGTTATAGGGGGATTGATTTTGTTAATCGCTTTGTTGACTCTAATTATAGTATTGTACCTTGTTTACTCTAACCAAGCGTTACTCATTAACCTTACTGAACTATTAGGTCGATATTCTTGGGTTGTTTTACTCCCTTGTTGTTAGCACATGATTGGTTATGGTAGTCGTTCATGGATCTCGGGTCTCACGCTACGTTGGTGATTCGCGGAGTGTGTGTGGGTTCACCTGTGAAGGGCTGGGGCGGGTGGGGGTTTTTTGTTTCGTGGGGGGGCGGTTGGGGGGGGGTAGGGGAGTATGTGTGTTTTTGGGGGGGATTTTGTAAGTGGTTTTGTTTTTGTATTGTTTGTTGTGTGTTTTGTTGTTTTTTTTGGTTTTGTTGTGTAAATTTTGTTTTTGTTGTTAGTGCTTTTGTTTGTTGTAAATTTAGATTATTGTTAATTGTTGTTATGTCAAATTGATATATTAATAAAACATAGATATGTATGATCGGGAATCGGCTCGATAGTTAATCTAATATTGTATATGTTGGGTTTTTATCCCAAACAAAACCCGAGCCAGGGGGTCCTAGAGCGGTTCCTTATTTTTTTAAACTTTTAAATATCCCACGCGTCGTAGGGATATATATATATAGATATTTTCATAAGAAAATATCTAAGAAATCACAAATATCTAAATCTAATTTCTTTTTTTTTCTCTCATCTCTCTCTCTTCTCTCTCTCTCTCTCTAAACTAACATCTCTTTTCTAGTTTCTAGTTCTGATTCGTGTTGTGATTATATGAAGTGAAGTATTAATCGGGTTCCTACAATTGGTATCAGTCGCCTCGGGTGGATTTCGTGGTTTTTTTTGTTTGTTGTTGTGAAAGTATTGGATTCGACAGTTGGGTTGTTTTATCATTTTGGTGTTGGAAACGCCTTGTTAGAGCTCATAGTCTCTAGGCGTCATTGGGTTCCTTTTGGTGATACTCGGGTGAAAAGAAGAGAAGAACGAGCGGAAAAAAACGTTACAACCGAACGAGTGGAAAAAACATTAGCACCGACGAGAGAAAATGTTAGCAAACCCTTATTCCAAACGACCAGAGAAATAAGTAACAACATCCCGAACGATGTGCTGCTCTTACAACTCGAAATCCGAACAAGCACTTTTATTTTGGATCCGATACCGAAGGCGAAAATTTCAAGCAACCAGTTAGGCTTAAAAGTAATTTTTAAGGATGCCCTCCGAATACGAGAGAAAATTTTCAAGGACTCCGAACGAAAGCGCGAAAAATTTCAAGGATTAATCCGAACGAGAGAACAGAAAATTTCAAGGACCAGAACGGAGCGAAAAAATTATCTTGGACCCGGAACGAGGTTTCATCTTCAAGGATTCGGACGAGTAACTTCGTTTTTTGGATACCGACGAGCAAAATTTTTTTAGGACCGAACGAGCGAAATTATCTTTTGGATTCGACACCCGAACGAGAAATTTTTACGAAGGACCGGATTTTGACGAAACGATGTTCATTTTCGAATAAAGAGGTGGATTGACTTCCATTATATATGGACGAATTCCACCAGCCGGGATGTGAATGCTACACGAACGAGGACAAAAATCTCGAGGATACCGAACAGTAAACGTGTGAACGAAAAATGCGGTTTCAGTTTAAAACAGCTCCATAACCTTTTGATCGTTAAGTCCGTTTTAAGCCCGTGACCTCTTAATCGAAGTAAGAATAATGAGACGGATCACGCTTATAACACCCTATAGCTGGGAAACGTCACATCGGGGTGGGGGGGCGGGGTGGGTGGTGGGGAAACATAAGCATAGGTGGGGGGGGGGTGGGGGCGAAAATATGGGGTTTATATCATGGAGTGGGTGGGGTGTTGGGGGTTTGGGGGGTGGGGAGGGGGGGGGGGGGGGGGGGGTGGTAGGTGGGGGGGGGTGGGGTAGGGGGGGTTGGTAGGGAGGGGGGGGGTGGGCCGGTGGGTACCAACGCTTTTTGATTTTTTTAATTTTATATTTTTTTTAATTTTATTTTATTATTTTTTATTATTTTTATTATTTTTAAATGTTTTTTTTTATTTTTTTAACAGGAATTTTCGAAGCCCAAAAAACCATCGTATTTTCTTTGTTTATTGACACTTTTCAGTTTTTTTGGATTTTTCGCCGCTGATTCCGAATCAAATCACTCCGGTTTTCTATGAATTTTGTACAAAAATACCCGTAATTCATTTTTCAGTTTTAAAGCATAGACTTGTATAATCCGTGAACGTGAATTGCTTACACAACCACAACTTCAATCACATCATATCCACTTAAGATCCAACAAAATCTTTCACACTTCATAATTCATAACTATTCATTCATCATGTCTACTCCAGTAGTTAACACTTCCTCCAACAGTTAGCCAACTGACATTACAATATATGGCAGCTGGTTCAAAGATGCGTCCAGTCCGATGTTGGACCAGGATGATGATATTCTCAGTGGCATTCGCGTTTTTTCTACGATACTTGACACTGAATCGAATGGTGAATTATTGAGGAAGAGCATCTTTGACGGTCCATATATGCCTTACGAACGTACTAATTGCAGCAGTTGAAGCAGCAGGAGAGCAGAGAACATTCTACCAGTACTGACTTATGAGGTTGTTTTATCATTCGGCAACCATATTTTTTCGTGGCTCATTTTGGTGTTGGAAACGCCTTGTTAGAGCTCATAGTCTCTAGGCGTCATTGGGTTCCTTTTGGTGATACTCGGGTGAAAAGAAGAGAAGAACGAGCGGAAAAAAACGTTACAACCGAACGAGTGGAAAAAACATTAGCACCGAACGAGTGGAAAAACGTTAGCACCGAACGAGAAGAAAATCGTTAGAACCGAACAAGAGAAAATAACGTAACAACCGAACGAGTGCTCTTACAACTCGAACCGAACAAGCAAATTTATTTTGGACCGAACGAGCGAAAATTTCAAGGACCGAACGAGAGAAAATTTCAAGGACCGAACGAGCGAAAAATTTCAAGGACCGAACGAGAGAAAATTTCAAGGACCGAACGAGCGAAAATTATCTTGGACCGAACGAGTTTCATCCTTCGAGGACCGAACGAGTAACTTGTTATTTTGGACCGAACGAGAAAATTTTTCGAGGACCGAACGAGTTCATTTTCGATAAAGCCGAACGAGGACAAAAATCTCGAGGACCGAACAAGAAAACGTGTGTAACGAAAAGGGTTTCAGTAAAACAGCCATAACTTTTGATCCGTAAGTCCGTTTTAGGCCCGTGACCTCTCAAATCGAAGAGAAAAATGAGACGGATCACGCTATAACCACCCTTTAGCTGGTTAAGGATTTTTCGAAGCCCAAAACACTCGTTTACCATGAGTTTTTGCCATTTTTTAGTTTTTTTTAGAATTTTAGGCCGCTAATTCCGAATCAAATCATTCACGGTTTTCTATTGATTTTGTAAAATCCCGTTAATTCATTTATCGGTTTTAATCATAGACGTGTAAAATCCCGTGAACGTGAACTGATTACACAACCACAACTTCAACCACATCATATCCACTTAAGATCCAACAAAATCATTCACACTTCATAATTCATAACTATTTCATTCATCATGCTACTCCAGTTAAACATCCTCCCACAGATAGCCAATGCATAACAATATAATGGCAGCTGGTGTTCAAAATATCGTCCACCGATGCCTCGACTAGGAAAGATATTCTCAGTGGCATTCGCGTTTTCTACGAATACCTTGACACTAAATACAATGTGAATATCTGAGGAAGTGCAATCTTTAAGGTCCAATATGCCTACAAACGTACGCATTGCGCTGTTGAAGCAGCAGAGAACATCCTACCAGTAGCTGCCACATGAAAGAAGCTGAGATAATACACACCATGACAGCAGGGAAAAAACTTTACTATCAAGCTGAAAAGGAAGCTATTTTCTTGATTTGACTGGTAATTGGGATGAATTTTTACTCAACTGTTTAAGCATGCAACACATCAAAGGAGATGTGAACGCCATTGAAAGGCTACAACAAGGGAACCGTTGGAACGTACAAATGCTAAAGAGCCAATTCTATTTTGGGAAATTCGGGAAAATTTACTTCTCGGATGATAATCCAATGGAGTCTTATTACTCTCGGTTTTAATAAACTGGTGAATGAGTTGACAAGGAACAATTGCAATTTTTCACCAATGCAAGTGAATGTTCAATTTCTTCAACAACTTCAACCAGAATGGTCAAGATTTGTGACGGTTGTCAAGCAGAGACAGGAAATAGACACGGTCTCATATCACAAGCTGTTTGACATTCTGAAGCAGTTTCAAAACGAAGTTAATGATATCCGTTCTGAGAGATTAGCCAGAAGTGCAAATCCATTAGCACTTCTTGCGGCTGCTCAACCATATTCAGATAACTACTATCAGGCACCAAAACCTCAAAGATCGAATGCACCATCATACATGCAATCTTCTTCTACATGACCAAGTGCGTCTACCAGACACAAAGGCAAAGAGATCTCCAAACCAGTTACTCTTCAATCTGAGTCCATTTCTGAGGAAGACAGTGATCCAGAACAAGCTCAGAGGGATAAGGATATGAAAAAGAATCTGGTACTCCTTGCTAAGTACTTCAAGAAGCTGTACAAACCTACCAACAACAACCTTCGAACTTCTTCAAACTCCAGGAACAAGACAGAAGATACCACACCAAGGTATAACAATGACAATCAGTCAGGACAGTTTGGGAATCAAAGGACGATGACAGTTGCTGGGGCTAGGGAAACAGTAGGCAGTCCGGTAGTGCAATAAAATAGGATACAGTGCTTTAACTGCAAGGGATTTGGACACTATGACAGGGAATGCAGGAAGCCAAAGCAGGTTAAAGACTACGCGTATCACAAGGAGAAGATGATGATGTGCAAACAAGCTAAACAAGGTGTTCCACTTCAAGCTGAGCAAGCTGATTGGCTAGAAGACACAGATGAAGAGATTGATGAACAAGAATTGGAAGCACATTACAGTTACATGGCAAAGATTCAGGAGGTCTCACATGCGGAATCAAGTTCTACTGATACGCCATTGGAACAGGTACAAAACCATGATGAAAATGATGTGTTTGCCAATGTGAGACGACATTATGAGCAACCTGAATCCATTAACGACACATATGTTTTGGAGAAGGATGATAGCAATGTCATTCCTGATTCATCAAATATATGTACTAATGATAATCAGGTTGATCAAAATGTGGCTGAATGTGTTGATGAGCGTGCTGCGCTTGCTAATTTAATTGCCAATTTAACTCTTGATACGGAGGAAAACAAAATGATATCAAAGCAATTAAAGAAAGCAAACGCATCATTAACTCAAGAACTTAAAGAGTGCAAAACTAACCTTAATGAGACTAGTAAGGCTCTAGGGGAGGCTACTAGCAGTCGGGATAGTTGTCTGATTGCACTTCAGACCAAACAGACTGAGCTTGAGAAGTACACGGCCCTTAATGACCTAACGAGTGATTATAAAATACTTCAAACAAAGTTAAATGAAACTCTAGGACTATTAGCTCTTAAAGACATTGACATAAAAGAGGGTTTAAAAACTAAAACCTATGAAATTTCAGTTGTTAATCGGAAACACGATGAGCTAGTAAAAAAGAGTCTATTAACTAGGTCACAATTTGAAGGTCAACTCAAAGAGAAAAGTAAGGTTATTTCGGATTTAAAGGTTAAGGAAGGAAAAGACATTGACACGATGATTGAAATGGACAAACAAATAAAGTTTTTAAATGAAATTCTTTATAAACGCAATCAGTCAATTCAGACCATTCACATGTTAGCACCCAAATGCGCAACGTATAATGGTAGATCAACCTTTGCTAATCCAAAGTACCTCAAGATAGCTCAATCTAAAAAGCCTCGTTTGTATGAGATCCCATATGATACTTCTGATCCTGCAAACAAGATTTTGCCCCAATTGGGAAGAGACAATGACTCTGAAAAGGAGAGTAGATTCAAAATTGAATAAAGACAAAGTGAAACCTAATATTACACATATCAAAACAGTCTTTATGAAACTTTCAAACCACCATCCAAAACCTATCTTGATCAGTTGGAACGCGCTAAAGAAGTTAGGAAGACAATGTGGAGAAAAACGTTTGTTAGGACAAAGCCAAACATTGCTAAAAACGTTGCCTTTCTACCCATTTCTAAATCCATTAGTAAAAGTAGACAACTTTTAATAAACGAATGACAACAACTTTTAATCATTTTAGAACAATTTGTCCAACAAAACTTGGTCCTAATCATACTAGTAGTCATTTCCTAACTCCAACCTGCTAAACAATGGAAGTTTTGACAAAACGTATTAATGCCTCGTTCAAACAAAACTAACTAGACCAGTCATTTATTATTCATGAACTAAAAAGAGAAATGAATGACGATTTGGGTAACGTTTATTTCCCTGGAAAAGGAGCTTTGACGAACTGTAATCAGAAAAGGCTGAAGGCTGATTTTTCAAATATGTATGATCTACTTCTTGAAGAGTGTGTGTCTAAAGATGTTATATGTTCATATTTGCATTCTTTGTCTGAATTAAATGCTCATACTGAATTGCAATGCATGTATCTTCATAAAGTCAAAGAATGTGAATGTCTTGCACAAAAGCTGTCAAAACAAACTGAATCTGTTAATAACGAAGTTCATAATAAGCTTTTAAAGAGTTTTGCTAAACTTGAAAAACACTCGATTTCTCTTGAACTTTCTTTACAACATTGTAAAGAACAGATGAAAAACAACCCAGTTTGCAAAGAAAATGCTTCAAATGTATTTCGAAAAGAACGTGAACAATATCATGAAATACAAGATTTGAAAGCTCAAATGCAAGACAAGAACATGGTGATAAATGAGTTAAAGAAACTCATTCTGGTAACAAAAGGAAAGTCTGTGGAAACTCAGTTTGATAAACCATCTGTTGTTCGACAACCAAATGCTCAACGGATTCCAAAACCATCAGTTTTAGGAAAACCGACTCCTTTTTCAAATTCTCCTGAAATGAGAAGTTTTCAAACGAATAAGTCGGTTAATAAAACTAATGCGTCGGATGGTTTGTTTAAACCAGTCACTCAACAGAATTTGCCTCAGAATAGAAACCAAGCGGTTCGAAACACAAATGTGCTTAAACCAGGAATGTTTAGAATTGCCTCCACCACAACACAAACTAGAACACCACAGTTGCCTCATGCTTCTAGGAATACTAATCCTCACATGTCTAAATCTTCAGGAGTAATTCACACTACTAGTGTTAGCAGACCACAGCTTAAGTGCTATCAAGTTAAAGATAAGGTCGTGCCAAACAATAGTCAAGTGAAGTTTCAAAAGAAGGAAGTAGAAGACCATCATAGGATTTCTAGTATTTCTAAGAAAACAAAGTCTGTAACTGCGTGTAATGACAGTTCAAACTCCAGAACTTCGAATGAAAATGTTGTTTGTGCTGAATGTGGAACATGTGTGTTTAATTCTAATCATGATGCTTGTGTTTCTCGATACTTGAAAGACGTGAATGCTAGAACTAAGAAGCCTAATGTAGTGCCTATTAGTGCTAGTAAACCCAAGAGAAAAGCGAACAAATCTGTTGCAACACCCCATAAGAAAACAGTTGCATCAGATACCACTATTCAGAAATCCAAGAGTTACTATAAGAAGTTGTATGAGAATACAAATCAGGAATGGAAATGGTGGATAGCTAAAAGATGTCCAACAGGTTATACATGGACACAAAAGCCAATTAGGACCACAAAGATATGGATGCCTAAGATTAGGAAAGATGATGAATCAATAAGTATTAGTCCCACTATAGACATTGTCTCTAGGATAACTAATGTCTTGAAGATATCAAATTCCTTAGGATCCAATTTGTCCAATGTTCCATCGTCCTCTAACTCTCTTGCAGATTGTACAACTCATCCTATTCATTGTTGACTCTGGATGCACAACAATGACGTTTGAACACAGCAGTTCAAGCCTCGGTCATCAATGTCTAATGATGTTTGAACACAGCAGTTCAAGCCTCGGTCGTCAATGTCAAATGGCGTCTGCTGAAAATAACACTTCAGGCCCCGTTCCTCAATGTTGAAATGATGTCTGTTCACATCAGTTCAGGCCTCGTTCTTCATCAAATGACTTCTGATCATAACCGTTCAGAATTCTATCTCCACCATCCATATAGCAATTCTGAGGGATACAACAGGTAAATAAATAGCAAAATTCAGAAAAACAGAAAATTTCCAAAAAGATTCTTCTCGACATGGTCTCTTGGAATCGATAACATTTACTGCTTAGAAAAGTCGATTAACATTGACAGGCGTGTGTTAATGACAGTTCGAGCGAGAGTTTGCATATAGTTTCAAAAACATTGTTATTTATAATTTCTCTTGATGGCTTTTGGTGCAATTGTCAGTACATGAACCCGGACTTCAAAATAAGGATGGTTGTATAACTTTTCCTCACATCGAGAAAATTAGGTTTCTCGGTCTTGAGCTGTTTTACAAGACATTCAATGTTTTTAGCTCAAGGAAAAAGGATTGTGTAGTTTCAGTTTCGTTAACTTTGCGTTAGAAGAGAAGTCCTTAACATTTGGTTTTCACAAAAAAGTTGACACACAATTTTTTCTAGAATTTCTCGTTGACCAATTCATAATCTTCAAAATTGTCTGTTCAAAATTCTATCCCTCACAGTGTTTTAAAAAAGACAAACAATTTCTCAATTGGTCTATTTTTTAGGGGGAGTTTTTTGAAAAAACAAAGTTTTAATGTTCTGAATACATCATTAAGGACCATTTTATGTATTTCAAAACATTATCAAAATGTTTCAAACCATTCATGTGACCATATTTTTTCTCCCTCAGATTTTTCAAGAATATTTTATAATAAGGTATTTCACAAATCTAAGTGTTTTTAGTAGTAAAATAAAGGGAGAAAATGTATTTAAAATATGATGCTAATGATCAATGTGTGAACAGTAAGACAAGGTTTTATGGGTTTGTCTTATACCCAACAACATCTTAATTTCACTACGATTTGAAGTCATAAGGTGGTTATGTTAGGAATCAATTCCTAGTTCCAACCAGAAACGGAGGATCTACCAAGGGATAACCAAAGTTAGAAACTAGAGGTCCTTAGGTAATGATTGGAGTGTATGTAAATGGGTAATAATGCCGATTATGATTGAAGCTATTCACTAGAAACAAATACAACAACAAGTGTTAGTAATGACATATGTATGCATTGAAGGCGTTGAGAATTAAAAGAAATGTATGGATTAAAGAGTCTAAAGAAAGACGCCCTCAACACAACTTAAGGCAGAAACAGGGTCAATACATATGATGTCAGAATCACAAAGTTGATTACTGACATTGAAAATGTCATCTTGGACCACCAGTGTGTAATGCACAACCCTTCCACAGCACATTCGAGTTCTATCAACAGAAAACTTTTTGTCTCATTTGTCAAGGAGATAACACTTATCTATTGACATCATCACTCGAGATTTGTTGATATTGAATAGGTGGCAATATGCTTCTGCCATTCGATTATAAAAACCAAAATGAACCTAATTGTGTATAGAGCCAAGAGATCTATCTAAATCTCGTTAGGACAAATTCCATTTAAAAACACTTTGAACATCATCAGGTTTCACAAGTGGTTGTCAAGATTCCTAAGCAATTCATGGTGATACTTTGCCAGAACAATCAGAGTGATATATTTAGTATTTCACAATGCGAATGGAAATTATTCCAGTGTCAACATCAAACAGCACTGCGGTAGGTTGATTGCGAGATTCTTATTGAAATCAAAACTTGTGTATTGGATATCGATTTGGTCAGTAAATGAATTCTAACGGTGTTATTAATTTTGATAATAAAAACACGAAACTCTCGATGTGTTACAAAAACACTTTAACGAGTGAATTCGATTGATTTTTAAATCAATTTTTCTAGTTTTTCACTTAACGTAAACTGCAGGTCAAACAGTGGTAACAGGAATCATCAATACCATTCAATGCTCATCTACAAAGTCATAACTATCTAGGAAGCTCAAGATATAAAGACAAAGAATTCCGCTAACTCTGATTTAAAGCTTTCAAGATAATGCCAAAAGTCATGGATGACTGTGGGTCAAAGACGCAAGATTCGGCAAAGACGATAAGACAAGACAAAGGCTAAAGTCAAGATCGCAATAGCTGAAGGATAAGCTAAACATCTAACGAAGACAAAGGACCAGAACACTCACGAGCTTAAACGAAAAAGCAAATCTCATGATTCATAAAAGATGTGTCATCAATGAACTCCACTTAGGGGGGGGGAGAAAAAGATTGTTGCCTCAATTTTTTTGAGTCAATAAAGGAAGCTCGTTCCTGTGTTCAAGGGACCTCCACTTCAGGGGGAGATTGTTGCCTACAATTTATTGTGTGAACAAGGAAGCTCAGTAATCTACGATGGGCTCTCGGTCTTTTAATTAGTTGAAGTTTTGTAAAAGGATTAATATCGGGAATCGAGCTCGATAGATTATTTAATATTGTATATGTTTCGGTTTAATCCCAAAACAAACCGAGCCGGGTCCTAGTTAAAATATCTCGCGCCGTACATTAAATGTGTAGGGTATATTTAATTATATATTTAGTTATTTTCTTTTTAGAAAATAATCTCTTATATATATAGATATTTTTATTTTTGAAGATAATATAATTCTCCATATATCTAAGTTTTGTCTTTAATCAAAATATCTTTTTTTCTCTAAATCTTTTTATCTCTCATCTCTATATCATCTCTCGCTCTTTTTCGACTCTCTCTCTCTCTTAGTTTCTTGTTTCGTGTGGTGATTATATGAAGTGAAGTAAATCGAGACCTACTGATAATTCCTATTAACTTCTACACTCTCACCATCAGCTATTTCTATTACATAACTAGGATTTACAATACAAGGTTCCACATTTAACAAAGGTGCAAACTTAGTAGAGATAAAACTAAAATCAGCTCTAGAATCGAAAAGAACAGTTAGCAAATTGATTGTTAAAGAAAATGTAACTGTAACACTTTGGATCAGTAGAGGACTCATATGCATTCTATTAAATGCCCGTCCTCTTGCCTGGTTCCCATTGTTTAAAGTGTTTGTTTCTCGCCAAATGCTAACGGGTTCCTGCTTGTCCAATTGCTTTTTCCATTTGGGACAATCATTGCGAAGATGGTCTAGACTCCCACATTCATAGCATACCCTTTGATTCTTCCCCATCCTAAACACGCATTCACAGGCGCTACTTGCCTAATCGGTGCCCAACACTATCTCGCATAATACCCTGTTTTTGGGCAGTTATGAACAGCTTAAAAGGTGCATTGCTCCGGGTGGAAAGTATAACATCTAGCACACTTAGGGTATGTGCTCAACATTGTCGTTTTGGGAGGAAATGTCATCCACAAACCCCTATACAGTCTTCGATTTCTTATCTGTCTTTACATGTACTCCCATGGCTACATGTTTAATCCATCTTCTTTCCTATGTTTCATTTCACTGTGTCACATGTTACCACAACAGACAGACACGGTGAGTGTGTGATTACTAGCGTCAAGATAGAGCTCTATATTTAGTAGTTAGGCGGGGTTGCCGAGTATACCTGGTTTTGTGGTCCCAACTATTGATTTTTTTTTTTGTTCATCTTGTTTCGCGAAGATTCAAGGAGTAACCGAGTGAGGAACTAGTTTGGCCAATTTCAATGGAAAACTGTTCAGTGTAGGCGACAAGATTGGACTCTACTATTAGTTGGTTCCAAAACTCATTCTCCAGTTTCTCCATCTTGTTGCTTGGACAGAACTCCTCCACAAGTAACGCCTTAAAATCGTTCCAACTCATACCAATTATAGCTTCACGACCTCTCGCTTAGACTTGTGTGTTCCACCTAAGTACAAAGCCTTGTTTACAATACATCATCTAGCAGCATACCACTCTCCTCGGTTCGTAGTTACAACAATTGTATATCATAAAATCACCGACTACTATCTTTTCTAATTCAACGGGGTGAGTGTACGGCTCCACCATTCCCATCAAACTCCTTAGGGTTAAAAGAGTGAAAGTATTGTAGGAACATCCTTGTTTCCACATTTCCATTTCCGTCATTTCGCATTGTTCACATTAGCAGTCACTTGAGTGAGGATCAGGGGGATGATATTCTGCAACTGCTGCGTAATTATTGTACCATTGTCGGGATTTGGTTCTGGGCTCAGTTCTGGGGTTGGGTTTTGACGTAAAGTTTGAACCATGTTTCTATAAAAGGAAAGGAATAATATACATTAACAGGAGAAGATGAATTTTGATCCTATACTTCTATAAATAGTTTTATATACATACTTCTATTATATTACTATACACTAGTGTCAACTATATCCAAATGTTAATCATACTTGCAAGTCCAATTGTGATGGGGCGCGAAGTACTTTTGGAAGTCTAAGTATCCTTTGTATTTTGTTGGTCTTTGCTATTGAACTAACTAGTTAAATCTCAAGACGAGATTTCCATAAGGAGGGGACACTATGACAACCGTGATTTAAGCAGGTTTGCTTTATACCTTTAGAAATGGCTAATTGTCCATTTTGTATGTTTTTTGCGTGCTATGTGTTCTATATGTATGTTTGATGTGGTTTTCATATGTGGCAAGATGTCATTTTTGAGGTAAATATTTATCTTATTTTGTGTGCATATGAGTTTGGTGTTTAGTATTCATTTGTGCTCGTGTGGTGATATGGAATGGAAGAACGTGTTGCATGCATGTTAAATCAATTCTTGGTTTTTAGAGTTTAGATTTATCAAGAAGTGTAAGTTTTAGAATGCAAGCTATGTGAGTCAATATAGAAGTTTGTAGCAAAACTTTCTAAAAATGGTAAGTGAATATGTGAATTTGTGAAGATATTTTTTAGAAACTTTAGTAAGTAGAGTTTATTGTAAATAGGTTTACTAAATTAGCGTAGATATTGTTGTATAACTTTAAGGTAATGTAAATTATAAATGTAATTTAGGGATTAATAATATATATATATATTTATATATATATATATATACTATTTATATATATATATATATATATATATTTATTGTAAATAAATCGGCTTAGGGATACAATAGGAAAAGGAAAAAAATGGATTTTGCAATTTGTCTTGAAGGGTGTGACTAGAATTATGGATGCTAATTATTTAGTTTTTGGTTTCCCTATAGCCAAATACAACCTAGATCGAATCATACAGCATAATAACCCTATTTTTTAGTCGGTACATTATCCATCGATTAACATCGGAGGGTCGATTTTGATCCAAAGAAACATTTCAAGATCGTTTACGTTTTTAGGTGCTAATAATCAAGGTAAGTGTGTTCTTCTTAGTTAGATTTTGTTATATTCATGTAACAAAATCAATGATGGATCTAGGGTTTCATAAAAATACAGTAAATATATGAAATTTAATGATGCTATGGTGATTAGTAATGGATTAGGGTTGTGATCATGCAATTGGTTAGGTTAGATTTGCGTTAAAACTTGATTTAGGGTTGTGAGATTTTAGGTCGTGTTCAACGACATGTTATCTCGTGAAAAATGTGGTGTTTGATATGTTCTTGAGTCTATCGAATCATGCCCAAAAGAGTCTTAATCTTCTTTAGAATATGGCTCGAAAGTTTTTAGTCAGAAAGGCTTTCAAATAATCTGCAACACAAAGTTGGTCAAAACAGTAATTACGGAGTCAGATTAGGTCAAGTTTGTGTGGGTGAAACCCTAATATTAAAATTGGATACATAACTTAGCACCTTATACTGTAGTTATGTTCTAGATGTCTATTGAAAATACTGTGGAAAATTTGGCTATAAATGCATGTCATAAGTTTTGGTTAGTTAGGTGTTACATTTTGGTGTGCAAATCAGATACGAATTTAGGACAGTGTTGAGGTATTGATTTTCTTATGAGTTAACTTGTTGCAGGTAAATGGTTTTGGGATTCAAATGGTACTATGAGTTCATAATAAAGGATAACTTGTTGTTTTGGGGTTTTTATTTTTTATAGGTTATCAAGTTAGGTTTTTAAATTAGTCAAGTCACGCTAAAATTTGCAGTGAGGAACAGAGGGGTAGGTAACTTGTGTATTGTCTTTGTCGGAGGGGTGTGTTGTTGTGGAGGGATATGGTTTGAGGTTGGGATGGGGTGGGGGTGAGGTGTTGTGGTGGTGGGAAGGGGGGGTGTTTCGGGTAGGGGGTTAGGATGGGGGGGGGAGCGTGCGGTTGACAGCTGAGGTTGGGTTGGTGGGGGTGTTGGTTTTGTGTAAGGTGGCCTGGGTGGGAAAGGTGTGGGTGAGGTTGTGGGGGATGTTCAGGGATTCTGTGAGGTGTGGTGGGTAGGGTGGGGGGTTGTGGGATGGTGTGGGAGGTGTTTGTGGTGGGGGGGTCGGGTAGTTTGGATTGTTGGGATTTTGGTGAGTGGGAGTGGGGGTGGGGTTGTGGGTGGGGGTTGGGGGCAGGGGTGGGGGTTGGGGGAGGGTGTTGATGTGTAGTGGGTTGGGGTGGGGGGTTGTTTTATGGGTTGTTTGTGTGGGAGGGGGGGGGGGGTGGGGCAGGACGAGGAGTGTAGGGGTTTTTAGGGTGGGTGGGGTGGTGGTCTAGAGTTAGTAGGTGATTGGGGGGTTGTGGAGGGGGTGATAGGTGGTGTTGAGGGGGGCAGGGGGGGTGGGGTTTGAGTGGGGTTGGGGGAGGGGTTGGGGTGGACGGGTGCGGTCGTGGGGGGTTTGGTGTGGAGTTCGATGAGGTAGGTGGGGAGGGGAGGGTGGGGGGTAGTTGAATGGGTTGCGGTTTGGGGCGGTTTGGGGAGGTTGAGGTGGTTTGTTTTAGGTTGGGGGTTTAGTTGAGGGTGGGGTGTGTGGGGGGGGGGGGGTGGGTTTTGGGGGAGGGTGGGCGTGAGGGGCTAGGGAGTGGGGTCTGTGGGATGTTGGGTGGTGTTTGCGGGGGGGGGAGGGGTTGTGGGGGGGTGGGGTAGGGGTTGTGTTGATGTTGTTGGGGGGTGGGGGGGGGATTTTGGGGGGGGTGGCGGAGTTGGTGGGGGGGGGGGGGGTGGTTGGTGGGTGTGGGGGGATGATATGGGTGGCTGTAAGGCGGAGGTGCATTGGGGGGTGGGGGGTTTATTGTTTGGGGGAGGGGTGTGGGTGGAAGTGTGAGTTGGGGTGGGTAGGTAGGGGGGGGGTGGTTGTGCTTTGGGAGGAGCTGGGGGGATGCTTGATGGCGGGATGGGGGGGGGAGGTGGGGTTGTTTAGGGTCGGTTGTGTTGTGGGGGGGGTTCATGGGTGGGTTGGGGTATATGTTTGGGGTGTAGGGTGTCGGGGGGTGTGGTTTTTGTTAGTTGGGATGGGGGGGTGGGGGTGGGGTTTGTGGGTTGGTTTTTGGGGGGGGGGGTGGGGTGGAGGGGGGATGTGGTTTGCATGGTGTTGCGGGGTTGGTTGGTTGGGTGCGTTATTATGGGCGATGAGGGGGTGTCGGATGGTGGTTGGGGGAGGAGTTCTTTGTTTGGTTTGGCAGTGGTGTGATATTCGGGTCGGGTGGAGTTGGGGGTTGGGTTGTTTGTGTGTGAGATTTTGTATTTTTTATATTTTTTTTTCTAGTATTTGTGTTGTTTATTTTTTGTTTGTCGTTTTTTTTGATTTTCATTTTTGCAATATATTAAAATAATTTTTTTATCTTAAAATTTTAAAATAATTTAATTGTTTTTTAATTTCTAATGAAGTGGTTAGCTTTGGGCATGATGTCGGGGTGACCCATGATGGTTAAACAAACTCTTAGACATCCATCATATGTGAGTTACATAGACTTGAGCTTTTAGCGTGGTCGCGTGTAACACGTTTGTGTTTGTATTGTGTAGCTTGTGTTGATATTGTTTGGAAGCTGCTTGTGCATCCGGTGAGTTTCATAGCCCCTCTTTTCTTATGTTTTATTTGGAGGTGGAAACATATTGCAATGTGTTTGGAAATGTTTTGATACTGTGATAATGTTTTTTTTTTGGTGGGGGTTGTTGTCAAGATGCAATGGGACAATACGTGACATTTTGTATGTTGTGTGCTACATGCTTTTGTCGATGGATATTGAGAATTGAGAAAACTAAGTCAAGGGGGATCACATGCGGGTAATCCATGGCCTGTTTAGTAGAGGCTAATGTAGCCTAGAGGGCTGGAAGGTTACTTTGGGAGGTATCCATGGGCCTTGGCTAGGGCGGTAACCAACAAGGCCTTGGTACGCTATGTGACGTTCTTGTGGTCCTTGATGGGAATTTGTGTGATGATTAGATTTGCTTGTTAGGCCCTGTATGATAAGCTTATTTATTCTCCTGCAATGTTTTCTTTATTATCACTTGTTTTTTTCGGTTGATTTGATTTTCGTGTCTTAAACCTATGACTCTCACCAACCTTTGTGTTGACATTTTAAGCATCATTTTTAGGTAAACACAATCTTGAGGATGTGAAGTTGGGAAAGAGTGGGTAGTGGACCGTAGGCTTGCATGCGGAGTTATTCCCTAGAGATTTTATTTATGTCATTTGAATTGTTTGATACTTGGTTGTTATTTGATTGTTAGACTTTTGGGTGTATGTTTCCTGTGGTATGACCTTTGCTATAATAATGCAAGATCTTTATCTGTGTTAGATAATTTTCAGCGACACATTGTGTCTCATTTGTTTATCTATTTCTATTGTACTTCTATTGTTGACCCATTGTGGTTCTGTGATGTATCTATGATGTTTCGCCTTGTGTTTCCGCCAGGCTGGGTGTGAAGATTGTATCAGAGCTATGGGTTATAGAGAAGTAGGTGGTTGAGCCTAGCTTATCCCTAGGGGTTCTCATGTTAGATGCAATTTAGGGTTAAGTTGTTTTTTTATAAAATGTTATATCTTTTATGCTTCCCTCTTTTTTGCATAGCTTATGTATATCTCGTATTTTGCTAAGTTGTCATTTTAGTTATATTGCCTACCATTATCTAATATGATATGTATTACTTTCTTAGTATTTTAGCTATGTTTTTTCCATACACGTAAGAAGTTGTTGCGAGAAACCGTTTTCCCCAACTAGACTTAAGCATTATAAGAGGGAGCCTCTTGTGGAACAGAGGGAGATAGGATAGTTGAACGTTTTTCGGAGTGGTATTACGGGCTGGACCAAAAGAGTCGGGGGATTCTTGCGGAGGCAAGTCAAACCCAAGTGAGACCCAACATATGTTTATCCAGCTATTTTACATGTCATGTTGTTATTGATTATTTCTTTTATTATTTCGTATTTTAGGAGTCTTGCGAGACTTTCATTTTCTTTATAGTCGTTTCGAGTTTATTTCCTATAAGTTAAGTAGTTATTTGATAAAGCAATAATTTATGTCTATTTTGTGTGGTTTAAGCGTGTGCTTTGTTTTTGTAATGTGTTTAGATAGTGAATTATGATTTAAATGGGGTATATCTTGAGAAGTAAGTACACGTGTTAAAGGAAGGCACTTATAAATTATGGTGACCTACATAATTATAAAGTGCTATCTCACACTTTGACTTGTGTCCATGATTTGACATGTATTTGGTTTTGTTGTATGGTGGTAGGGGAACTTGTTTTTTTATTATGTATTCATGATAAAAGTGGTGGTTTCCATTAGTAGTGAATTTTTTTCTTACCCTGAATTGGAGGAATATGTTAGGTTGAGTTGTTATTATATAGTAAGTTTCCTTCTATATAGTATTTTGCGGTATACAAGTATTTCTATTATAAGGTTGCTCATTTGTCGATTGTTTTGTTCGGATTTCCTAAGTTAAGCTTACGAATACTTATCGTACCTTTGTTAGTAAGGATACCTGATTTTTCCTATTCGACGTCTTGATGTATATTGGTTGTTCGGATATGCTCTTTCGGATATAGGCACGTTAATTAGTTCTTTAATTGCATTGATTACTCTTATAAGTATCAAACGTTTCTTTTATGCACACCTAAATTGCTCCTAACATAATAGTATTGATCCAGTACTCACCTTGGTTGTATATCCCTTGTTTTAGTAACAAGTTGGCGTTCCGCTACGTGTTAGTATCGATGCTTTTAGGTTTGCTATGTGATCGTTTTTTGGATAAGACTTCGTTTTATCTTTTGGGTACGTAACGTCTTGGCATGAGTTTTTTTTTCATTGGTTACGGAGTACGTTTGATTTTATTTTGAGGTATAGGGTCTGGTATTTTCTTTGTTTTCATAACAATAAGAAATTGTTGTTTGAGTCTATACGGTGTGTTTTTATGATAAAAAAAAAGTTTTCCCTTTTTTTTTTCTGGTATTATGGTGTCTCTTGTTTGAATAACTTATTTTATAATTGATTATTATTATATAAAACCCTTTGGGACAGTTCTGTGTTGGGGTTTTGGAGAAAATGTGTATATATTAATCTTTGTAGATAGATTTTATTTTATTATAAAAAGCAGGTTTAAAGTGATTCATAGTGGTAAGGTACGATACACCATTAGATAACCATCTCTAGATTTTTATGGCAAACCCCAAGATTGAATTTTAAATAAAGACTACATTTAAGTGCAATTTTTATTTATTATTTAAAATGAAATTTATACTGAAAGTGACTTTCTTTATTTTAAATTGATTTTTATAGAAACATTATTCAAAATGTTCTTTCGAGTAAAGTCGATAATTGGGATAAGAATTTCCGTCTTTAGTATCGATTTTGTTTTTTTATGTGTTCTTTTGTGTGGTTCGCCTGTTGATGTTTTATTCGTTCGCGTGTTCCTTTTTTTCGTTCGCGTGTTTACTCGGTGCATATGCGTATCCTTTCTTTCAAAGGATTCTTATGTCATTTGATCCACGTCTATTTGCATATATGGAATCTCCTATATGCATTCTAGCCTTTGACTCGATATTCTTTTGTTATCCTATTTAAATGTTCATAACCCTTGGAATTCGTTGATACCGTTAAGTCATAGAAGCTTTGTTGTGATTGTGGGAATGGACTGGTTGTCAAATAGGAAGGTGGTTAGGATACCGTTGGAAGGTGATGAGATACTTCGAGTTCATGAGGAACGTACTTTGGGAGCCGCCAAATCCTTAATGAATGCTAAGGTAGATGAACCTAGGATAAGTGATATACCCATAGTGCACGATTTTATTGATGTGTTTTCGGAAGATTTGTTGATGACCACCGCAGCAAAAAGTTGAGTTCCGTATAGACTTAGTTCCTGGAGCGACGTTGGTCGCGAAGTCTCCATATCGTTTGGCACCCTCGGAAATGCAAGAATTGTCTGAACAACTTCAAGAGTTGGAAAACAAGGGTTTCATATGACCTAGTCATTTTTCGTGGGGAGCACCGATGTTATTTGTTAAGAAGAAGGTTGATTATTTTCGCATTTGTATTGATTATAGGGGGTTGAACAAATTAACTGTTAAAAACCATTATCCACTCCCTAAGATTGATGACTTGTTTGATCAGTTACGAGGAGCATGTCCTTTCTTAAAGATAGATTTTCAGTCAGGTTATCATCAGCTATGAGTGCATGAGGATGCCATTTCAAATACCGTATTTCGAACGAGATACGAACATTTTGAGTCTACGGTTATGCCTTTTAGGTTAACCAATGCACTAACGGTTTTCATAGACTTAATGAACTGGGTTTGCAAATCGTACTTGGGTAGGTTTGTCATCGTATTCATTGATGACATTCTGGCCTACTCAAAGTCGAAGGAGGAACATGAAGTTCATTTGAAGTTAGTGTTGGAGTCACTGAGGAAGGAGAAGCTGTATGCTAAGTTTTCTAAATGTGAGTTTTAGTTGGAAGAAGTGCATTTTCTTGGTCACGTGATCAACCATAACGTATTCACGTAGACCCAAGTAAGAGTGAGGCAATAAGGAATTGGATGATTTTTCTTAAGATTGGCAGGTTAATACCGATGTTCATCGCAAAAAAAAATTTAGATTGTTGAACCCCCTTACTTCCCTAACTAAGAGGAATCAGAAGAATGAGTGGAGCGTAGAACAAAAAGAGGCTTTTCAAACCTTGAAAAATGGTTTTGTGAGATACTCTGATAAAGCAAATGTAGTGGGTGATGCGTTGAGTATAAAGGGGAGAGTGAAATCAAGACGAGTAACAGGAATGATACTGGCAGCCCAAAGTGAGGCATTCAAGCAAGAGATAGTACTCGCAGAAAGGCTACATGGTTTAGATTAATAGATGGAAAGAAAAGGAGATGAGAGTTTATACTTTATGGATCAGATTTGGGTTCTATTGGTAGGAAGTGTAATGGATGAGGCCAATGCATCAAGATACTTGGTACATCCGG